>OW386286.2:95836446-96021446 GCA_936432065.2 Rutpela maculata | reverse complement strand
TGTTTCCATGGCATACCTATTTGGTACATCATATTTTTTAATTCTGAGCAAGTTTTTCTAATAAAATTTTTCAATATTTCGCACAGAAAAGGCACTTCACCTGATGCGATTTTTATTTTTTGCTGTTACCAGCGCCCTCTATAAATTTTTTAAAGTCTAAGGTACTAAAAATAGTTGATGGGTGAAGTAAGAGCAGAATACAAAAAATTGTGTTTGTAATCCAAAAAAAATTGTCATTTACACCTATAATACCGCTTTGCCGTAGACAAATTGTATAAAAAAAAAATTTAAATAGATTTATTTTTTTATTTTAAAAAATAAATAAGATACATTTATTTATGCATTTTTTTATTTTAAATTTATTTTTTACGTCTTTTGAACCCTCATTATGAAAATGCGAAGAAGGCCATTGAGGGGATGAACTGGTGTCAAGTACTCAATTCGTGGTCCTCTCCGTGTTCAACATACTCGAAAATGGGAGGGAAACCTTTTTGTTCAGTGGTATGATGAGAGCACTCTCTCACCACTTTGGAGGGTGGTTATTGGCCGTTGAGGGGGTGGGCCCAACGAGAAATTCTGCCACCACCGTTCAGCATCCTCGAAAACGGGGGAACTACTTTGGTTGAATCAGAAATAGTCGGGTTTTTCGAGTTTCTTTCCGACTCACACAATCCACTATTTGTACTATCTATTTACACATTTAGCCGAATAAAACTAAACATCAAAAATACGATTCCAACGAGGATTGTTTTAGCGGGGGGGGGGGGGGGGGTGCATTTTTCTTTATAGAAATGCAATTTGTGTGTTATCAGGAAGTTACAGTAAAATTTTGTCCAGTCTGGCACTTGAGCATATTCTGGAAAATAAGTTTTTATTTTGAAAAACATGTTGTTTCCTCGTTTTTTAATATATCGAGTTCTGTTCATCGGATCAGGCAAAACATAAAATGAAACTGTTTGTAAATAAATGATGAATACAACTACACATGTCCGGATTCGATCTGCCATTTTGTTCTTTGCAAAAAATCAAAACCACGAAATTTCTAATTTTACAAATGTCGAAATTACTAAAAAGGTTTTATAGATGTAAACTATTATGGAAAATTACAAATAAGAGTATTTTATATAACAAGTGGCTAAAATGGTGTTTTTTTACAAGTGGGGCGTTTATAGTACGAGCCGAAGGCGAGTTTTAACATTTTTATAAAATAACTACAAAAATGTTTATTTTATTTGTTATACACTATTTTTTTTACTTCTGTTTCGAAAACCCATTATCACCTATTTTACTCCGATATCGTTGCATTTAACCAAAGTTTAACTTGGCTGTAAGGGCCATTCGACAAATATATTCGCCAAAACTTAACCACCCTCTTTGTAACACCTTGTAACATTTGTGAAACTCCCTTAAACGAACGTTCGTTTGCAAACTTACCGCCTCCCCTCCTTCCATAACACTTTTTTAAAATATATCCTGTTGATTGGTTTGTTATGAAAGAACGAACGTAAAATCTTAAATCATTGTTTTTTATCAGAACGTTCACTTTTTATGAACACATCATTCATTTTCTCATATTTTCAGTAACCCCCTCCCCTTAAAAGGTAACGTATTTGTTGAATGGTCCCTAAAGACTAATTTTAGGGTATTACAAACAATGCAGCTAATATACTTTAATGTAAATATTGGCATTTATTTGCTTCACTTTGCCTTGTCCAAATATATTTCCATCCATTTAATTAACTTTAATAATTGTCCAACTAGAAATGTACATATTTTCTCTTGGTAAAATATATTAATATATTATTGGTTGGTATAGGTATCAAGGTTTAAAATATGAAGAAATAACACTATATCTTATCTCTGAAACGAGCCGTTTAATAGAAACTTCTTCTAGTTCAAATATATAACCACTGCGTTGGTTTATTATAATTGAATAAAAAGGAACTCACTTCAGTACCACAAATTGTCAATCAGTTTCATTCATTTTTACACGGCTACAAATATTTACACTATTACGGTGTGTTGCAACGATCAGATTGGTCAAAATAGCAAATTAGTGAAAATTAACCTACCTTTCAGTTAAATTATTCAACCTACTATTTTAGCTCTTACAACTTTCAGTTTGTTGATTTAATTTGGTTGAATTACTCAATTTTAATTAATATTTAAACCACGAAAAGACAAGCTGCACAGAGTACCCAAAGCCGACGCGTATATGAACTTCTTCTTTTGCAAAAGCTGCCCCAAAACGGGTTTCTTGACTATAATTCAAGAGCGCTTAAGAATGTCAAAATAAAAATTATTACCAGATACCCAATTCTTAAAATTATATCAAAAAAGCTTATATTTTTGTAAAACTTGCAAGTTTTCCTAAAAATAGGCTTGGAGTGAAAGATTTCATGATATATTATTTATGATGCTTGAAAAATTGTTTTTAACAATAAAAAAATTATATTTTCGTAAAATAATACATATACTGAGTATTTCGCGTTTTTGGTCGCAGTAGATGTAATGGACCACATATTTTAGAACATATTTTTCACATACAGAGCTGAAAAAGATCAATATCATCAGTGTGATTAAGTGTAAAAAAATGTTCATCTATAGTCCAGTTCACCTACTGCAACCTCAATCGGGGAATACCTTGTCTATGTATTACTGTATAAACTATGTAATATTGGGTCGTTCATTTATATCCTGCACGAATTCCAATGATTATACGAATTTTCCCAGGAAATAAAAAATTTGTGACATTCGGTAATACTCTCGTTCTACGAAAAAATTTTAGTTCATTAAAATGTTTATTTTTATGAAAAATAGGCTCTGCTAAATATCAGCCCTTGAATTCCAAAATTTAACCTACAACAAATAATTAAAGTTGTAATTAGATATTAGTTTCAAACGAAATTGTGCGGGAATGGCTGTGACGTCACGCTGTGTGTTGAGAGCTTGTCTATACTGCCTTCGCTTATTGGTGCTTGCTTTTTATGATGAACACATAAGTCTCACCATTTTGTTAATGACGAGACTAACGTTGAGTAAGAATAGTTAACTAATTAGAAAATTTTTAAGCAAATATTTACAATTTGATATATTTTAAACATCTCTATATGATGATGATATGGCGTTATTTCTCCAAATTTTAGATCCTAATGGAATTAATACACGCTATATAGCCTTGCATTATTATATATAAATACATAGGTTAACATTAGTGAATAATTATTTATTTTAAATATATTGACCAGTATTTTCTTTATGCGGCTTATATGTGTTTTGAATAATATTTTTGTACCTGTAGACGTAAACGAAGGAAGTAGCATTATATATTAAATTATGAACACGAATATAGCGGATTGATAGTAGTAGTTTTTAATGCATTATATTTAGCACTAAAAATGTATCATTGTGCAAATATAAACAGTTGTGTTATTACAATTCTGTATAATTGTACTTTTAATATATTCTTAAATATTTTTCTCTAAAATTTTTTGACACGGTTTTAATGAAATGTGTCTTTAATTTGTTCTGTTATGAAAAACTCCAGAATTAATTAATGTTCAGTTGGCCGTTATTGACGTTATAAAAACGTTAATTTTGGAAAATGTCATATGAAACACCAAAAGGCATAACTAATTACACTATCATAATGTACCTGTGTTAATTTAATATAAAATGCATCATAGAAAAAATAAAGAATTATAATCTAGAGCTGTGTCAAACTAAACGCACGGACCCACATGAGCACAAACGAATAAGGTAATCAATGTGTGTACGTACTCGCTCTGTGTATTCTCGTTTTTTAAAAAAAGTTGAATACAGGGTGATCTACCACGACATACGGAAAATATAACAGTAGGTTCTCCCCACCGAAAAGAGTTAAAAAAATGAAAAACTAAACAAATATGGCCAAAAAAATTTCCTTATTTTTTTGTAGAAATGACTTTAACCAATCTGACGTAACGCGGTGCAACCATATCACTTCCCCTTCTCCTTTATCGGACTTGGGGCTGACAGCAAAGCTGGCGGGGTTAGAAATGACTTTTTGAATTTAATCACACTACAAAAATAGCAACGATTAAAATAATTTTGGTAGAACACAGCACATCACAAAATTTAAAAGTAATAAAAAGTCAAAAAAAATATTCTAATGCATTACATTCAATGCACTCTTCGAAGCGCAGAATGGCATATTGAATGGTATCGATCTACGGATACAATTTAAAATTTAAGTGTACACTTCAACTGGAACTAGGGAAGACAATAAATACACTAACCCCATGTCAGTCAACTTTTACACTACATACCTGCAACGGACCCGATCGTTGAAGTTCGTAATAAGATCGAGTGTTGGCCTTAACTTTTATTTGAAAGAGGATCCATTCCAGGTGGTGCGTGGTTCATTGCATTCTGCACCGACCTACACAATAACAGTAGCGTATCTTCGCAAGTTTTAACAAATTTTAATATACTAAATTATCTCAGTCACTTTAAAATTTTGCAGAGGCCAAGGACGGATCTGGACCTTGAGGGGGGGGGGGGGGGGGGGGGGGGTTAATACAGCCGCGTGCTGAAAATGACAAAAATGATTTTCCTTAAAAATTAAAATTGATGAGCGGGTAGGGAGAAAACCACAAGAAAAAATTTATAAACCCAACTAAATAGAATATATATTCAAAAATATAAAATAAAATAATAAAAATTATGAAATTTTAAAACGAAAGTTGTTGGTTTACAGAATCTTGGGGGGGGGGGGGTAATTACCACGTTACCCCCCCCCATAAATCCGCGCTTGGCAGAGGCTTTCCCACTAGTGATGGTAAGACCCGGCTCATTTGAGTGATCCGGGTCTTACCAGGTCAATCGCTCAAATGACCCGTTCACGAAGATTCGTTCATATGAACGACACGCTGGGTACACATGTTGGTTCTCGTTCGCCGCGCACCGATCGTGAATATCTTAGTAGAAAATACATCCGAAATTCCGTGTTCGGTCAGGTCATGTGAACGATAGCGTCACAGAGAGTGATCGAATCGTTCACGGGTCTTTTGGAAGACCTGTTCATTGTGAACGGGTCGTTCATGAACGACACATCACTATTTCCCACGTTGAAGACGTACACCATTTTGTTTTCCGCATTTTATGGTAAATCACGTTGTATATGAGTTCATGTGGCCCGAGTCACCATGCAGAATTAAAGCAATCAACATACCTGGCAAAGGACAGAAAATCACAAGAGCTGACTAAATTTAAATGTTTATACAAAACTCAACTTACTTCTTCTCTGTCCATCACCCCATGGAAAAAAGTACTTAACTACGGGGCATCTTGTATATTATAAATAACAATAATTGGGATAATGAAACAGTAAAACGTAAACAGAACTTCTATAGGTATTATCAATATTGTAGTGCGGAAAATTTCCATTAAGTAGGTACTTTTATACAAATATTTTTTGTGCAAGTAATAGTTTTCAAATTTCAGCGGCATAAAGTGGAGAAAGCGACGCAAATTTTCAAAAACTGTGAACGCTTTTTGGTCATGATATATGAAAGTGGTAAAGCAAACGTGCCGTTAGATTCGCTTCGCAGTCAGTGTTTCGCAAAATCCGTTACGAAAAGAAAATTCAATATTATTTTATTCCCCACTATAAGAGAAACTTTTGATATGGTAGTGTACACTTCGACAGATTATAGAAGCCGCATGGTAACACTCAAGTCCAAATTTGGTAGCGTCTACAAAAATCCACAGGACTGACGTTGGCAAATTAACAAGAGTGGACTTACTCTAGTCAGAAACGGCAAGGAATCGTTCTGCTCTTCCTCTTGCTGCAATTAATCTCGTGGAAATTCAAGAGAAGATGCTTGTGATTGGAGCTAAAGTGCTCAGTTATCTGCCATTACTACTTCAGTGGGCATATATTCGACACTGAATGAGTGAATTTCAAATGAATTTGAAGAAGAAAATATGACAAGCATCGGCACGACGTTAATGTGTGAAACTACGTGAGGACGACGGAGATGTAGAATCGAGTGATAATCATGACGGGGAAGGAATAAACATAGTCATCCTGTACCATCGAAAAGTGGTAGATTACAATGATTTTAAGATAAATTGCAGCCATGAAGTAGGTCTACTAGTCCCCAACTATCGCTAAAGTAACAGTAATTCAGATCAGGAACTTCGAATAAGTAACCATTACGAATCCGTCACTAAATTTACGACTTTGATGTATAAATAACTTCATTTGACATATCCATAGCCGCTGCCTCGTAGTTTATACCACTAGTATAAACACTTTAGAGTTATGTGACTTCTACGTAACTTTCCCGGTGCGTGATGACGTATTTACCAGTGGGACAACCTTCGAAGTTGCAAACATTTTCAAGTAGCTTTGATAGTTGCCGCGGCGTTCTGGGAACCTTCACTATCTGTTTAAAGTCGTGAAACTTGTAAGTAACATTTATTAGTGTTAATGATGTTATCGTTACCTGCAGAACTGAACTTCACCGTGCACGGCTACTACGAAGTGTGTATCACCTTGAAATAAAGTTCACCATCTAGTTCCCAGTGTTGACCATAGATAGAAAAGGAGGCGATAACGAGAGGAATATGTTTCATGTTCCACGTCTATGCGAGATTGCATGTTTCGTGTTCGTGATTCTGATGATCTGAAATACATAACCTATATAGTTTATGCTTGTCTTGTGACCTTTATCTTTTCCAAATTAGGGTTGTTTACCATTTTCAAGTAATAACATTGCGCTGGATTTCATACATTTACCTTTTTTGTTCATCATAACCCGTTAAGTGAAGAAAACAATTATATTACGGATTGTTTACCTGTTAATGTGTTAAATTAATAAATGTTCTATATATTATGTAAGAGTACAAAGTTGCTCCTTAAAATCAATTAACGTTCTAAAATGCAGGTAAGAGTAAAAGATATTATTCGGTGTCTCAGTGCACTACATATTGTTCAAAAACAATGTAATTCACAGTTTTTCTAAAGACAAAGAAACTTCGCAGTAATAGCTTTAAAAAATTAGAAAACCATGAAACCATGTATGTATGTGTATCCAATATTTTCTACAGGATGATTTTTTTCACTAGTAAGTTATTTATACTTTTATCTGCATTTATAGATAATATGTTAGGTTAAGTTTCAAAGTATCTATAATAATCTCTTGAATTGGAATTTGTTTCACTTAACATAATTTGTTAGATGGTTTTCCAATTTTTAAAGCTATTATCCACTTATTGCGAAGTTTTATATATTTTGGAAAACTGTGAAATGACCTGGCTTCTAAACTATATGCACTGAGGTATTGTACATTATCTTTTACACCTACTAGTTATTTCCGAACTCTTATTGTTTTTTGAGAAACATTAACAGGTAAACAAATACAAGAATACTGGAATAAATCATAATTTAAAAAAATATCATTTATTCAAATTCCTGTTCTTTTTCACAATATACCTACATGTGGCATATGGTTAAAATAATTCCTAGTTTGCTTACAATATCCGGATTGGCCTGCTGTGCAACTGCACATGCATTTTCATTTATTAATATCACCTAAATTCATTTTAACCCGGAGCAAAGGGCAAAAATTTGTTTTTTCACGGCGTCTTCAACTTGGCAGAGAATTACATGTCCAGCTCTAAATACCGCTTCAGCTTTCCTAGTAGGTTTTCTTCTGCATCCAATATAAGTAAAATATTGCACAATTTTAATTCTACCTTCGGCATATAGGAAAACAGTTCACAAAAGTAAGGAAATTAATAAAATAACAGACATAACATTATGACAACTACAATTTTTTCCTCACTATTTCAGACACAGTGAAATTCACTGGTGCCGTCTGTTGACTGTGATTTTCCCCTATAGACAAAAGTTAAAATTAGGGGCGCGTTCAGTTTACACGTCGGACGTATGGCAGCACAACATGGCGCGGCGCTGCGTTCAGAATGAATATTGGGAAAAATGTAACTATAAAGTGGCCGCGGGAACTTTGCTGCAACTTTAAAGTAACGCTACAGTCCCATTCAGTATTTTGTAATAAATATAACTTTATAGTTATATATTTTCATTTCCCGTTACTATCCTCAAGTAGCAATTAGTTTCAAGTCGCATTTCTTAGCAAAAAACAACTTCAAAGTGATTCTTTCTGAAATACGCCATCTTGATGGCCAAAACTTATGACACCATTATTACAAGACATGAACCATAACTTCACAAATGATTTAAAAATTTAATTTATCACTACTTCTACACCAAATATAATAAATTCATAGATAAAAATCAGTTCCAAGTTTCAAAGAACAATAGAAAATAGCTTTTTCAGTATCTAAGTTGACATATTCCCGCATGATGTTAGATATTTTAAAGACAATATTTTCATTAGAAAAAGCAAATATAGAGGCGCACAATTTTAATTCTACCTTCGGCATATAGGAAAACAGTTCACAAAAGTAAGGAAATTAATAAAATAACAGACAACATTATGACAACTACAATTTTTTCCTCACTATTTCAGACACAGTGAAATTCACTGGTGCCGTCTGTTGACTGTGATTTTCCCCTATAGACAAAAGTTACAATTAGGGGCGCGTTCAGTTTACACGTCGGACGCATGGCAGCACAACATGGCGCGGCGCTGCGTTCAGAATGAATATTGGGAAAAATGTAACTATAAAGTGGCCGCGGGAACTTTGCTGCAAGTAACGCTACAGTCCCATTCAGTATTTTGTAATAAATATAACTTTATAGTTATATATTTTCAGTTCCCGTAACTATCCTCAAGTAGCAATTAGTTTCAAGTCGCATTTCTTAGCAAAAAACAACTTCAAAGTGATTCTTTCTGAAATACGCCATCATTAGAAAAAGCAAATATAGAGGCGCGTGTCTGATTCCGACGTTTTATGATTATGTTTACCAATAAATTTGCATTCGTTTTAATTTTGACGCTTAGACCATTGGAAAATTGTACAAATTTTGTTTTCTGATATTATACTCTTCTAGTATTGTATTAAGTTTCTGGATTAGGGGAATGGATAACAAGTATCATGTAGGAATGATGTATAATAAAATCAGTTGCAAAACAAAGCAGGTAACATTAATTTGATAGCGTGGGGTGTGGTAAAGTTCCCCGAAAGTCACGGTTTACACTCCACTACGTCACCACCACATAACCACAACGCTATTGGAGCGTAGCCTCACAAGTTCCGGGAACGTAGCCGGAACGTTGCGGTAAACGAAAAATATTCCCCATTTTGTTCGTACGCACATAATGAGAACGTTCCTGTCATGAGCTTGTGATTAGTGACTTTAAAATACCTACAGTAGTCGTCGTTACGTTCCAACAACTAGTTAAAAATAAACATACTGTAATAGTGATTCTGCTTCATTCTGATGTGGAATAGAGTTGGTTTACATGCGTTTATTTGACAAATTTTGGTAAAAACAAGCGTTTTTGCCAATCTGCATTATTTTTTGCACTTTACGTCTCTATAAGTCGGCAACTGTTACACGTACAGAAAAAGTTTAGATGAAAGTTGTACAAAATTTTTTTCCATACAATATTGGTAATACTTATTTTGACCGCCATTTTGATAATGTGGGACGCGTTCAAGGACAAAAGCATGGAATTCTAATTAGGGCCTAGAACTTTACAGTGTATTTAATACTACTGTGTGATTTTATGTAAGGTCAAATTACCTATTGACTAAGTCGTGTCCGTATTTATGTATTCATGTTCACTTAGATATTCGTGGCGGCTCATACTGTTTGTGTATGCTCATTTTGTGTGCGTGCTCAGGACTCAGGCTAAGGATGCATATATTACACCGTGGAAGAAAATACTGGCCAATCCTTATTTAGTCTAGTCATATATTATCTAATCATTATATATTTGTATTAAAGTTACATATGATATATTTTTGTTGGTTGCACCCGTATTACACCTGTAACATTTCATTTAAAATGACCACTATTAGAGTGAAATTACTTAAAGGAGATAACATACATCACGGCATCGCGCATCGAGTATATTTGTGGACACAATTACCGGTGCCGAGTAAATTTATTCAATTTCATCTGTTTTATTCGTAGAAACGGTTGATTGTTATTCACTATAAATATATGATAAATACGAAACACGAAAAACACATATATTCTGAGAATAACAAGCATCGTAGCTATTAAACGCAACCATGTGACATCACTGCAATAGCAGAAACGAATTCGTTGCCTAGACAATCGGTAGGCTATAGCGATATCGGTCTGTGCGCATTGTGACGTATGTTACCTTCTCTAAGTAATTTCACTCTACCTCTTTGGCAAATATTGGTTGTAGGACGAGTAAACAATTTCCTGTAATTCCACGAAATTTTGGAAATGTATCCAGAAAATATATCTTTAAGTCACATTTTATGTTTGTAGAAAGAAAATATCATTTTCTTGAGTGAAGTCTATCAGTCGCCCACAGCCAACATTTATGAATTAAGCACACTTAAAATTTGTAAATAATATAAGCGAGTCGGCAAATGCATTGATTTTTTTATTGGGGGTCATAATCCAGGGAAATGAGGTTTTGGCCGGGACTGTGACTTATTCAGGCAGAGACCACGATTTTTAGGTAGTATAGGTGTCAATAAATGAAACCTATATAAAATCTGCGGTCGATTTTCTGCATATGTTTATTTACAGCCATTTTAATGCAAGAAAATGGAAAAAACGTGTTTTTTTCACAGTTTTTCACCTGCCAGTAAAAAGTAAACTATCTTACAGATAAATCAAATGAATCACCTTGTAATAAATTAAAAAAGCTTTAAAATGGCGGTTGTTAAATGTCGATATAGTTAATTGTTGCTAAGATAATTGCAAAATACGGAATTTTATTCAATAAACAATATCTTGTATAAAAAACAATCTACTGTTTTGTCCTTGCGTAAATAGTTGACTCTCATAGTGCTTAATATCTGGTAAAAATTTCAAATCGATTCGTCAAATAGTTTTTGCAAAATTGCATTAATTTATCCCAGAGACCTTTTTTTTGCAATCCCACCACGTCCAGAGAAATCAAAATACAATGATTCTACGGCCTCCACCTGAAAGGGAAAGACTTGATTTACCAAAATGCTTTGGTAGATATCGAAAAAATTAACTTTCAGATAATAAATAATAAAACAAACCATTACTTCCTTCGTAGAAGTATACAACACGCGTGTGAATGTACATGTAGTGACAGCGTTTGTCATGTATAATGGTTTGTATGATACAGTAGAAACTTTCTATGGTTCAACACATCTGCTCCAAAATAATAAGAGAGTAATAATTACCTGTAATTTGTTTAAACATTTTACAAAAAAATATTTTTATACATTATCAAAATTTTTGTATTATTCTTATTGAAAATTATAGGAAAGGTTTGTGTACAGTTAAATATATAAATTACTGTTATATTAAGTTATAAACTATAGAATTTGTAAAGTGTGAAAAGAAACACATTGTTCGATATAAATAACGCTGTAATTTATAATAATACAGAATATTTATCGATTCACATATAAATTTACTTAATAATATACACATTCTAATAAGGTAAAATCAATCAACTCGTATTTTTTTAGGATCGGCTCATTATCATCAACATTAGAATGATCAACGTTATCTAACATTAAATTAATATTCTCAATATCATCATCGTCGTCATTATAATTAATTTCACAATCATTTTCAAATTTTTTACACTAAAAGTTGAACTCTTCCCCTTTAAAATGGCGCTTGTTACGTTTCTTAATTATTATAAACAAAGGAGCTATGAATTTTTGAAAAAAAATTGCTAACTTTGCCCCAAATTGACCTAGGACCTTCTTTTTTTTCAAAATTCGTGTAAAAATATCAGCTTTTCAAATATCGAAAAACCGATGCTCTACAATCAATTGTTAAAAAATTATTCTATTTGTTTATAAGGTAAAAATCTGAGTTCTTTTGCAACGTCATTTTGCAGGTCTGAAAATTAATTTTTTCGATATCTAACAAAGCATTTTGGTAAATCAAGTCTTTCCCTTTCAAGTGGAGGCCGTAGAATCATTGTATTTTGATTTCTCTGGACGTGGTGGGGTTGCAAAAAAAAAGGTCTCTGGGATAAATTAATGCAATTTTGCAAAAACTATTTGACGAATCGATTTGAAATTTTTACCAGATATTAAGCACTATGAGAGTCCAACTATTTACGCAAGGACAAAACAGTAGATTGTTTTTTACACAAGATATTGTTTATTGAATAAAATTCCGCATTTTGCAATTATCTTAGCAACAATTAACTATAGCGACATTTAACAACGCCATTTTAAAGCTTTTTTAATTTCCTACAAGGTGATTCATTTGATTTATCTGTAAGATAGTTTACTTTTTACTGGCAGGTGAAAAAGTGTGAAAAAACACGTTTTTTCCATTTTTTTGCATTAAAATGGCTGTAAATAAACATGCAGAAAATCGACCGCAGATTTTATATAGGTTTCACTTATTGACACCTATACTACCTAAAAATCGTGGTCTCTGCCTGGATGAGTCACAGTCCCGAACATGGTACTTTTTTTACTCATTTCCCTGGACTATCAGGGAATCGCTTTACTTACGTGGTAACAATACTTAGCTTGTTAACTTTAGCCACCATTTTGGCGCCACGTGTGTTTAAGTGGGAATAATCAATTTTTTTTCATTTATGGAATTAAATAAATCGAAAACAAAAAAGATATAGCATATATCTTTCGTTTTTTTTTAAATGTGGTTTCACTTTCTTCCTACATAAATAAGTAGTCCAGTGTCCAGTGATATTTGCTCTTTTATTGAAACCAAACAGGTTGAAATTTTACGCAAGAGTAGTTTTTAGTTCTTTGAATGGGATAAAAAAAATTCCACCCCCAAAATAGAGTTGAAGTTCAAGAAACCGTTTTTTTTTTGCAGATATCTGAGTTAATACGAAAAATACGCACCAGTTACATGAGACCAAATTTTAAAAATCGATAGAAAAAGAAAGATTTGCACTTAATTTTTCGGAGATGCAAAGGTTTTCTTGTAAAATACGATTAAAAGAAGGAAAAAAAAATTAAACCGTCTTCAGAAAAGATCATGAAAAGTTATGATATAAAACCCCATCGCCTATTTAATTGAACTTTATTACCTAATATCGATATGGAAGTTGATTAAAAATACGTTTGAATTCGTTATTTGCTCATTTTTACACCAACCTCAGTATCGATATTAGGTAATAATGCCGGGCTTATACGTGCGTGGGTTTAGTGGCGTCAGTAGATGTTGGCACGCCAGTAAAAAATTTTGCACGTATAAACAGTCACTGGCGAGAACTGGCCAGCAAGTCTTGAACTTGCATGCATTAATGCGAAAACGTTAGGAATTTTCAACTTTGTAGCGCGCCAGTACCAATTTGTACACTAATATAAATTAAAATTGCACGTGTAAACCTTTACTCGGGATGTCCAGAGACACTATCCTGGCTAGTTACCTGTACTTGTAGCTGGTACAAGGTACAAGTATCTATACTAATGTAAATTTATACCCGAACATAAAAATGAGCAATAAAAAGTCAACATCTAGCAAAAAAAGTGGCCTTCTGATGAAATTATAAAATTTCTTGAAGTATATGTAGAAGAGGCGTGTTTGTGGGATGTGCATTCTAATTTGTCTAAAAACAGAGAATCTGAAGTAATTGCATATGGAAATATAGCAACCACAATGGCAGTTGACGGCTTTGACAAAGCGAATGTTTCAATTAAGAATGCATATACCTTAGAATTAACAATCTTCTGGTAGGAAATTTGATATTGTACATTTTGGAACACGGTACAAGTACTGTAAAGATTCAAAAGAGTCTCCAGATGCTACATATCTTAAAGTTACATGTAATTTCAGTTTTGTAGATAAAGCATTTCTCATTGAGGTGTTCTTTTTTTTAATGTATGATGTTACACGTTCAAGAAGAATGTCAAAATGTTCCATTGCCATCCACAAATGGTTTCTGTAAAATTCAGGATCTTATGTTGAAAGTTCTGTTAACAGTCTTTCTGATGCAATCCATTTCTTTAACCACATACGGCCTTTTCGCTTATCTTTTAATTTCTTTTCCACATCGATAAATCATATGTTGAACAGTCCCTCGTAGAACCATGCAGCACCCAGTACGAATTGTTATTTTCTTTACTTTATTACTTGACATCTTGCTTCAACAATCACCTGCACTCGGAACTCAAAGAATGGGACTGGCTAGATAGAATTTAAAATTGTATGTAAACCTCTACTGGCACGCAAATTGGACTGACGTGGCAACTGGCGCCAGTAAATCCATGCACGTATAAACCCGGCATTTTTTTTGTGACTTTGGTTTTACCATTAGCCAATGTCACCGAATAAACCCGGCATAATGTTCATTAACTAGTGAAATATTATTTCATAATTTTTAGCAACCTTTTTTGAAGTTTTGAAGTCTGTTCAATTTCCTTTACCCTTTTCTTTATTTAACTTCTACTTAGTAAAAGAACATATCCATCATTTTGAATTTCTAAGTATTGACGTCAGGTCCGTTCAGAGAATCCTGAAATCTCCATATGTCAAATTTCATGTAAATCTGCAATCATGGCGGCCATATTGAATTCACCGTTTTGAGTTTTTAATTTTTGAAATCATATCAAGTATCAACTACTCCTAAAATAAATAACTACCAATTTTAATGCAATTCCGACCAAATTGTAGTGACCGCCTTCGCCTTTCCAACAAAAAAATCTTGTTTCTAATTTTTATACAGAAATCGCTTAAGCCAATTCAAAGTAATGGTTGAATACATATAATAAAAAAAGATATACATACGGGTCAAATTGAGAACCTCCTCTTTTTTTAATGTTGAAATCGGTTAAAAAGTGGGTCTCCGATAGTACATATGGGCACATTCATACACAAAAAGTTTAACAACTCATAGTGGTACAGGAAAAAGGCCGTTAAGCTTTCAGCTGCACATATTGGTTTACAGTTTTCTCATTTCACAATAATGAAAATAATTATTGAAAAATATGTGTCGTGAAAATGGAGGGATTTTTAAGTTTATTTTACATTTCGTGTTTTTAAATTTTTATTTAGGTGAATTAGATGAATATTTTGCGTAGGTATTCGTATTTTCGGAGATATTTCGCATATAAAATATCACCTTGTTTGATTTTAATAAAAGGTTCAGGTATAGCTCATCTCATGTCTATTTCATCACTTTGCAGACGATGTTTCAAACACGCCGACAATAAATTCAGTAATGATCAAACGTCCGCGCGTTTGAACGCCCATATAAATAAATGAAATAGCGGTGACACGAACTACACCTCAACTTTTGGACAAAATGTATTCCATATTTCCTCCATCTAAATTAGCCTGCAAACTGATTTCTTCATCAACTCTGGTTTTGTTAAAAACTCTAAAATCCTTGGTATGTTACTAGCTACTAGTTTAAGGTGGGCGGGTTCTAAATGTTAAGTTTATAGGAGGTATTTACATATAAATGTATTTTATAAAATGTCCTACCGGCGATGTTTTTGTGGACTGTGGCACCTCAATCATTATTTAGCGCCCATTTAGCAACCTCAGAATATGTAAAAAGGGCGCTGCTAATTGATATAACAAAGTTATTAATCATAAAAAATATTTTTATGGGATTTTGCAAACAGCAGAAAAAGTAATTTATGAGAAATCAAAAAAGAAACATTTTCTATTCCATTCTTTGCATTCTTTTAATGAGCTATAGTCTGGTTATACTAGAAGTAAAATAACTTTAAAATTAATTTATTTACAAAACGCATGCAATGGAAACAATGAAAATCTAATTGAAATATCAGTTTTTAATCTTTGTAATTTTCCAACAACCCACATCTGGTTGAGTTAGAGAAAAATAACTCTAAAATTAATTCATTTACAAAAGCCTATCTCAAACTTTTGTATTTAAAATGACTCGAAATTAATCTGTCGTTCTTCCTCTTCCAATCGTTTGCCCTTGAAACGTTTTTGCCCTTGTTATGAACTCTTTAGAAGGACCTACAGCTACTATCAAGATATTTCAATCGTGCATCAAGAAAAACATTAAAAAGTGTTCATAAAAAATGGAGTTTTGCAGTTTGTATTTTAATATTCCTACAAGAAATTTTCTTTTTATGCTATAGAGGGGCTTGCTCCAATCTTTGATGTTTTCCACAAAAATATCATGTCCGCTACGGCTGCCATGTTTAAAAAATTACGGTCAAAATAGGTTTATCTCGATTATCTCCTTTCCGGTTAGTTCCACCCTAGAAAATTATATAACTATAAAATAAGTTTTGGGAAATTTTATGATCTACAATATTGATAATAGCCAATTACTACATAGGAGCAACGAGGACAAAGATAATTGCAAAAATGTGCAGCGAAACATAAATATTCACCATTCTGAAGGTTGTCACAACAAAAAAAAATAGTGCACTACCTATGTGGAAATAATGGTTATGGAACTTTAATAACATAATATTTAAAATCGCCTACCCCAAAAACCTATAAAACAATATGCTATATCGGTAGTGGGGGTAGTGAAGTAAAAAAAAAAAATTAAGGCCTTTGGTTCTAGTACACACACCAAATCACAATTTTATTTTTTTCCCTTTAATAATGGCAGGATTCATAGCAATTTTCCAAACTTAAATTCACTGGTTTTTTTAGGTTTTCCAGGACTATTGGGAGGTTTTTTCCAGGTCTAATAATTGTTGAGCGGCGCCACTAAATAATCGACATGAAACTAGAAGTAAAAACATTTTTTTCTGATGAGCGGGCGGGTGAAAAATTATTTTCAGATTCTCTGACTTTTTATGAAAATTAGTAATTTTCATAAAACTTTTCCAGGTTTTCCAGATGGCTATGAACCCTAATGGGGTGGGGGTGGTAATGGGGATGGCCAATGCCAAAAAATTGTTTTGAGACCCTAGCTTCTTATATATATACTAAATACCAATTTTATGGATTTACCTATTTACCCCATTTTTTCCCCCTTCAACGAAATAAGATCAAAATATAATCTATTTCCAGATCTCGTTAAAATACGTACGTGTCCCAAATCATCTTAAACGGTTCCAGAGTAATCGTACGCCCAAAACAAGTTACAGACAGACAGACCGACAGAGAAATTTTTTTTGCTGAAATTTAAAATCTCGACGTTTCATGACATTCCGAGGGGCAAACCGCCGCCCCAAATTTGTACACCAGATTTCCCCTTTTACAAAGATTTCCCATCCCAGATTTCCCTTAGATTTTCTCCTTGCTTCCTGCAATTTCCCCTTGATTTCCCGTGATTTCCCCTTGAATTCCTCTGCGGTTTGCCCCTCGTGACATTCTAAGCCTATTTGAACAATAAAAATTTTAATTTTTTTTTCTTGCGTTACTATGCTTCCACCGGATGTGAGAGTAATTAATATTTTAATTAGATTTCCATTTTTTGTAAATAAGTACATTTGAATTTTTTTTAATTTCTAGTATAAACAGGTTAAGTATATTATATTATATTATAGGTTATCAAAGATTTGAAATTAATATTTTCATAGACATATTTTCTTTTCTGATTTTTCATAGATTACTTTTTCTTCTATTTGCAAGGTCCTATAAAAATATTCTGTACAATAACTATAAGTAAACGAAAAAAAAAAACACTTTAAAATATTTATTAATCATGTTATATTTTGGTGCCACCTTCATACCAGCAAAACAACCATCTTTGCTAATTACAGAACGTGTACCCTCATTTAGCACCCTTATAATATGTAAAAAACAGGTACTAGGTGATGTAACAATTCAATAACTTTTTGCAGACTTCTCACTAGCTCAGCTTTTATTCTTAATAACGTACCTATTTCATTTACTACTAAAGGGACTTCTTTCAAATTTGGGTGAGTGGTGAATGCCCATGAGCTATCTTACTAGAGATAAATAAAGGATGAAATAGATTTTGCAATTAGCATCGATGGTTGTGGTGCCAAGTTCGTAAATTCGCCTGCAATTCACAGCTATATTTAAATACTCTCCAACTATATAGGTATTTTTAAATTGCATTTATTGGTAGCTTGATACAGGTGGCAGCAGTAGTATTTATATAGTACTAATTTAGTTCTACTATATTTTAATGTATACATATTTTTATCACAATTATTGTTATGGCATGTACAGAAATTATATGATGTTCAATAAATATATTATCAGAAAATTTACGTTTCTTTTGTGTTTTTACAGAGATTAAAGGGAGAAAAAAACAGTCAGGTAATTTTTTTGTTAAATAATTTTTTTATTAAAAAATCTCCCGTAGATCCTACCTAAACCATATTTTATTTTAGAGAAGGATTTAGGTTTTCTGAGGATTGGTTCATTAAATGTGCGTGTGAAGAAAACCACAGAGGCGTTCAGTAATTTTCTAGGAGTTGGAACTGGAGCAGTAAACCCAGCTGATGCCATGGATGAAAAAGTACATAAAGGATGGGGATCGGCGGATAATGTCAATAAAGTAAGTTTGTACAATATTTAAAATTTTATGCATAATGGGTATAGTTGACTACCCACTTATTATGCGCGTAAAAAATGTCGGCGTCTGTGGCGAAAAGAAAAAATTCGTACTGAAAGATTCTTTCAAGAATCCGAACTGTCTCGATTGTACAAACGGATACGGTTACAACGTCGATACGAAATATACAAATCTTTTGCTTTTGTGAAATTTGTACCATTCGAATCACTGCAAGGATTCGTACCTATGATACGAATTGTACGAGTTATTACCCACCTCTAAAAGGCGCCGATATTTTTTGAGTGCAAAGTATATCTAAAGGCAACTATTTTCTGTTATCGCATCGTCAGAAAATGTAAAAATATGTTTTTTTTTTGTGAGAGCGAGCTATTCCCACTTTATAAAATGTCTGCTACCCTATTTTTATGTCTTTTGCTCTTTTAATGTGAAATGTTTTGTTTTTTTTCTTTGTTAGTGGCTAAGTATTTGCTATTGTTGTTGGTTAGTTGTTTATTATATGATGATTTTATTATTTATTGTATTTGCATGTTTATATTTCTGTTCTTTGTTATGATTTTTGACTTGCCAAAAACTTTGTGTAACTTGGTTAAATAAACTTTCTTTCTTTCTTTCTTTCTTTCTTTTTATACTTTCTGGAGCACTGCATCCTTAGGCCAAGCACACACGGTGACTTTGTCACGAAGCTGTTCACTACCACGTGACAGTATTTGGTCCCAATTGTGGCTTCTACCTTTTTGGTGCTTGCCATGGGTTGTTGAAGATTTTTAGAAAATAACGTGTTCTGGCTGGAACTGACTGCCTATTTAGATAATGTACTGCCCCACGTTTCACATTTCCTGATATATTTTGCTACATTTTTAATGAGTGAAATTATTAAATAGTTAGAAATTGAATAAGTTTGTTAACATGTAGATCGTAGTTCTCTGTTGGCATTTTTGCACAATTTGTGTTAGTAAAATGTTATGACTGATTTATGGCTTAGATATAATCTTCCAATGTTAAAGTGCATTTCTGCGATGTTACAGTAGTTATAGTTTTTTTGTATATTTTTGTGTATTATTATTTCTTTTTCTACTTCCCTCGTTTAGGAAAGGCCTATTGTACCATATTGTAATCGTAAGAAAGTCACCCGGATCTTCACGTTTCAGAGTATGTAGATTACGAAAATTAAAGACATTTAATTACGTCAGTCAGTCATTTTATCTGTCGGGCGGTCCGTCTGTCTGTCTATTCACGCTATATGTACAAAACCACTTGACGGAGAAGAATATTATTTGTTGGTTAGTTGACGCTGTTGCCAATGACGTTGCCGTTGAAAAGGGTGGACTCTATAACAAATATAATTAAGGAAAAAATATGACAGAAGACAGTAATATTTGGCATGTAGTTAACACAACTGTCAAGGAAGAAAAATATACAGGGTGGTCACCATAAAAAATAACGGAGGGCAATAATATTTCGCATGAAGTTAACACAACTGTCGAAAAAGGAAAATATTAAAAAAACAGACATATGCACGGTGGTCATCCTAAAAAAAAAATATGAAAACAAATGTGACAGAGAAAGATAATATTTCGCATGCAGTTAACACAACTATCAAGGAAGAAAAGTGAGAAAATTATACCGGGTGGTCACCTCAAAAAAGGTAATGAAAAACATGTAGAGGGGGACGATAATATTTCGCGCAGTTAACGCAACTGTTGAGGAAGAAAAGTTTTAAAAATATATGAAAACAAATGTGACCGAGGACGATAATATTTCGCATGCAATCAACACAACTGTCAACAAAG
Source organism: Rutpela maculata (assembly GCA_936432065.2). Lineage (NCBI taxonomy): Eukaryota > Metazoa > Arthropoda > Insecta > Coleoptera > Cerambycidae > Rutpela > Rutpela maculata. The sequence continues at coordinate 96,001,063 of OW386286.2, read as the reverse complement.
AAAACTATGAAAAACAGAGGGTGGTCACTCTAAAAAAAAAATTTTAAAAAATGTGATGGAGGATGATAATATTTCGCATGTGGTTAACACATCTATCAAAGGAAAAAAATATGAAAAAAATTATACAAGGTGAGGTCAAAAAAAAATGTGACGGAGGACGATAATATTTCGGATGCAGTTAACCACAACTGTCAAGGAAGAAAAATATGAAAATATACAGGACGGTCACTATAAAAAAATAATGGAGAAAATGTGACGGAGTACGACAATATTTTGCATATAGTTTAAACAACTGTCAAGGAAGAAAAATGATGAAAAAATAGTGTGTCCCACTTCGTATTAAGCCACCCCCCAACATGGCTATTTATTATTGGATTTTAATATTTTTTTACAGCACATACTACCAATAAGGGACTACCTTTGGAAGATAGAACGGAGTCAACCATGATTTTTTTTAATTGAAATTTTGCAAAAGTAACATTAGCGATTGAGATGGAGAAAACATGTATTTGGAAAAGTTGATCAGAGAAATTAGGACAAGTTCAAACACGAAGTTTCATTGGAAATTTTTTTTCTTTTAAATAACTCTAGTCCGAAAAATTAGATTGTTTGCATCTAGATTGCTATGAATCTTAACCGAAAAAATCATACTTGTCAACTTTTATGTCAAATTGCCTTTAAAATTAACAACCCCAGGAAAAGTGGAAATTACTCTTTTTTTTGTAAATTTTTTAGACGTAAATGTTGATAAGTATGGTGTTTCCAATTTATGTAGGTATGATGATTGATATTCATAGCAATCTGGATGCTCTAAGTTCACTTGCATTATTTACAAAATAATAATATTTTCCAATGAAACTTCGTATTTGAACTTATTTAATTTTTCCGATCAACTTTTCCAAATAAATTTTTCATTTAAAAAAAATCATAGTTGATTTAAAGATTGAGTAACATTTCTATCTTCCAAAGGTAATCCCCAAAGTTATGGGGGTGGCTTAATACGCAGTGGGACACACTGAATGTGACAGATTGTAATATTTCGCATGTAGTTGACATAACTGTTAGGGAACAGAAACTGAAAAATATAGGTACAAGGTGGTCACTATAAAAAATAATTGTGGTGGAAATAGTGGTTGACACAATGGACTCTTTTACAATTTTTTTTATGACATTTTCTGAAAAATCGATTAATTCTAGAGCAAAAAAATCACAGATCTCGCAATATTTTCAACCAGGGTGTTGAAAACAAACACGATATATAATGAACACGGTTTATTACAAATACTAAACAAAATCAATTAAAATTAGTATATTATAAATGGTGCTTCCTTGGCTAAACTAATAAACTAAGTGAATATATAATGAGTGTACAAACTCGTTTCTGCGCATATTTTTTGCTGGGCTCTTCTCACAGTAATACTACTCTAAATACATTAATTACTAGAGTGAAATTACTTAGAGAAGATAACATCAAGTCGCACATCGCGTATAAAAGTTGGCATATCAGTGCCCCGTGCCATCCATTTTTTATTTAAATATTAATCAATGGTAGTAGACAGTCTTAACGCCCATGCAGCTGTAAAAATAGCATCGTTACCTAGGTAACGAGCACGTGGTAACGATATCGGTCTTTGCGTATTCTATGACGATGTTATCTTCTCTAAGTAATTTCACTCTACATTACAGACTAGCGTCGAGGGACCAGTATTCCACTTTTCTGCAAGGGCTGTCACATGCGCGATGCGAATTGTCAACCGTGTTCCGTTCACCGGCTCAGCCGTTCTTTTCTTGATTTTGTTCCCTGTATCCTCGCGAAGTTCGTTGTGATTATTTTGTTAGTTTAATATTTTACTGCTTAGTTTGTTATTTAAAACATGTTTTGTGGAACTTGTAATATATTACTTGCTCCAAATTCGACAGTTATAAGGCACACACAAAAAGTTTCATCCTGGTAAGAAGATAAACAAACATTTTAATTGTTTAAAATGCAAAGTAGATTATTTTTCGGCCAATTTTAATCAATTACCACCTGGGTATTGATTTTCATAGTTTTTATTTTATTTATTATAATTACCCAGCAAACATTTATCAGCGGGTTTTTGTTGGCCCTATGTCGTACACCCGGCATATGAATTGCTGGCCTGTTACTGGCATACTTCATTGGGCCGGCATATATAGGTCACTACGGCTGGCAGCCGGGCACAGATGATTTGCCATCACTTGCCGTCTTTGGGCCGGCATTGTGCCATCACATGGAAATCACAATGTCGACACTTCTACTATGGGCCGTTAAATTAAATTTGACTTTACTTCAGTGGCCCAGCATATGGCCTATACAAGGTGTCCAGTATTGTTATGTTCAAACTTTGGGAGCGTAAAGTAGACTTAATTGTAAGACTAAAAAATACAAAAGTGGTAGCTCAATTTTTATTTTTGGAAGTTACAGGACTATAAAATTTTTGACCAGTAAATACAAAAAAAGCATCTGTCATCCGTGGTCAAATGGTTCGTTTTTTGTCATTTATTCCCACATGACTAAGTTTTTTTTTTATTTACTGTTCATAAATTGAATAGGGCTGTAACTTCGAAACGAATAAAAATCGCACTACCACTTTTTTGTTTTTCAGTCTTACAATTAAATCTACTTTATGCTCCCAAAATTTGAACATAACGATTTGGGACACCTTATATATAACTGCAACTTTTTTTTTATCTGCAACTTAATTAGGCCATAAGTAACGACCCATTATTTCTTAAGAACTGAGTCCAAGTTACTAAGAAAAAATTAAAATTTATTCAATACGTTAACATTAAAAATCATCAAAACGCAGTTCTCTGAACATAATAAAATACATTTCATATTCCAAAGTATATATCTTCTCCTGGTCTTATTTCTGTTCTCCTTTGCTTTTAATTATCATCTTCCTCTTCTGGATTAGCAAAATATCATACCAAATCTGTTATGGTAGTTCCTATTTCCCATTGTATTTCCTCGTATTACAGCTGAAACAAGTTTTCTTACATAATATTTCCAAGTTTATTTATTTTTTGACCTGATGCGATGGTATGAAATATTAAGAAGACAAACCACATTTTTATTCTCGAGGATTTAAATCCTTAAAATTTAAGAAAACGTGAACATGTCCACTTAAACCTAATAGGTAATCTATATTACAGGTTCAAAGCAGTACTATTCAGAGTATTTGTTTTAATGTTATGCAACAAAATTTCAGACAATTAGGAATTGTTTAATATGCATATCACATATTGTGATTTTAATATATTTTGTACCTTATACATACATTCGTACTGTCCGTGTTGTAACTTTTTATAATAATTACAATTTATATGACCTATACTTATAATATGTTACCCATATTTACTACGGCCACTGTAAAATCCAAAGTAAAAAAAAACACCTCGAAAACAACACTTGGAGGATCTAAATTAAAGTACCTACTTGTATATTCCTGCATATTTTAATGTTATGTAATATGTATACTCACTTGCACATAAAAGTAGATGTATGTTGACACCAGTTTTCTTTTTAATTTGAAAAACTATCTCGTCTGTCTGCTAAAAATTCCAACAAATCAATCACACTATCAACGTATAGATATACCAAACTTAGAAAAACAGTATAATCAACACCATCTGTAGGATATATATTCCCGATGAATATTATTGGGCTTCGATATATACTGAACACAATTTGAAAATTGACTAGGTACCGCACATGATAGAAAGAAAATTAACTAAAAAGAAGTTAAGTATTAATTAGTATAGCAAACCTTCTATCAAACGGAGGTGACGTAATGGAGCTGTGAGTCTTTTCCCTTCCTGTGTACACACGCTTGTCTCAATTTCAATTTTATCCTGCCGAAAGTGTAATTGACAGACCTTAAAATAAAAATAAATAGAAAATCATACCTAATTTCGTTTTGAAAATAAAATATAAAATTAAAATACTTATTAATAAATTAACGAAAAACTGTAAACATAACCTTCAAGCAAATCCTGGCACAATTATAATTTATCCATAAACTGAACATAACATATATTTTATAAAGCCATCAATTACTTACCTCTTCATGATAATAAAGACTAATAAATAAACAAGTAAAACTCCAAAACTCGAAAAAATAACCAATAACGCTATTTATGAGCCTTGTCCACGAACTTTGTCGTTGTGTTGATGACTCATCAATTGTGAATTTGCACTTGTAGTGCTAGGTGGTATTGGTATATATAATTCATATTTTTTCCTACATTAATACAAAAAAATGTAATATTTGCTCTATTTTATGATTAAATAAAACAATAGCTATATTACATATTGCAACAGATTAATTTTGAAATAATCAACGGTCAATTGCCATTTTATCGTTGTTGGGCCATCAAAGCATATTTATCATCGGCATATCTATAGTTACTTATAAGACACAGGGCCAGCATCATTACACGACAAACGACAGTTGCCCGGCAATAAATGCATTGGCCCGGCACTTTGCCGGACTTGCTATGTTTACTGGGTAGCTTAACGGCTATACTTAATAAACATTTTCAAATCTCTGAGCAATGGGATTTCGAGCTTCCTGCGTATTCTATCGTTCATATATTCCAACAGTTTTCTCAAAATGTTTTACATTTTCTTTTGAGATTTTTTTTCGTAAATTTTGGTGAATTTCTCGGGATATCTGAACTAATAAGGTTCAATTGGTGACATTTTATTTAATAATTTTTGGTACCTAACCTTTTTTTTTTGAAGGCAGTATAATTTTAATTTTTTTAACTCATTATTGTAATTATTACTATTAGTACAGTCGAATTGTAATTTGACATGGCGAAAATACATAACCACGATTTTATTGTTTTAAGTTGATGGACTGGACATCCACAACAAGCCCTTATAGTTTGCCAACTGATGTCATACCGGATAAGGGGGGTGGGGGGTCGTAAAGTTGAAAAGTCGTTTTTTCGCGTTTAAATAGAAGGCTAATAATCTGAGAGGAAAGTTCAAATGGGAAAGTCATAGGTATTAAAAAACCTATAAAATGAGCCCTCGAACGTTAAGACAGTTAAGATAAATTAAAAAAAAAAACGGAAATTTTGAAAAAATGTTTTAATTTCAGCAATATTTTAGAGAAACTTTTGAGATTTTACTAAAGTATGTGCTATATAAGAGGGAACATCTGATAAAAATTTCAGATCGATATCTGCATTATTTTTTGATATATTCAATTTAAAAAAAAATGGTCTTCGCAAAATGGCTATAAGTACTTCACTTTCTGTCGGATTTTGCTATGAGAAGAAAATTCTGTTCTTCGAGAGTTGTTCAATTTTTACAAATTTTTTCTATATGGTCGTTATTCAGGAAAATGTGGTGAAAATTTAATTTGAAGAAATAGAAAATTTTTTTGCATAAAAAAATCCAATTGAAGTTAAATATCTTTTAAATGGAATGCAGTGTCGAAAAATCATGTGTACCATTTTGAAGTGTTATTTCTTTAGTTCACTTCAAAAAAAAACATTACTCTATGATAATTGGTTTTCGAGAAATATGGAAAAGCAGTGTGCGCGAGCGTAGCGGTGCGCGAATTGGGCAGTCATAAAATGCGTTCAGGCATAATAATTGAGACAAAATATTAGCTACTTAGTTTATATTTTTCATATTTTTAAAATGTGACGGCAGTTGTAATTATATACACAATTATTTAAGAATAATTATTTTTATTTCATACAGAATTTTTAAACATTAAATTAATTTCATACACTCGTCAAATAAATCGCTTACGTATATAATAATAATACACTTAATTCAGTAATGACATGAAAGGACGAAGTTCAGTTTATTACAGCACAGACGCTGTAAAAGCTGTTCTTGAACAACAAGGTAACAAATTTTAAAAATAGAAATATACGTAACAATATACGTACTATTTTTTATATATGTATATATTTATACACACTTATCTAAACAACAGAAATACACACGCAATTTTCTTTCTTTTTCTCATTTCTCAAGGTGGCAACACTTTATGATAAGTAAATGCGTTAGACATTTTTGGGAAAAGAAGAAACAGAGAGAGACTTAACTGCAGTTAGGATGGAGTTATATATAGTAGAAATATTTTGAGAAAACGAACTTTCAATTATCTGCTATCTTAACGTTCGAAGGCTCATGTTTCTTTAATACATATGACTTTCCCATTTGAACTTTCCTCTTAGATTTTAGCCTTCTATTTAAACGCGAAAAACCGACTTTTCAACTTTACGACCCTCCACCCCCCCCCTTATCCGGTATGACATCAATTGGCAAAGCCAATTGTTGTCCAATCCATCAACTTAAAACAATAAAATCATGGTTATGTATTTTCGCCACATTTTAATACTATTGGTGATAATTCGACCGGACATGTTAAGTTTACAGTAGAACTGAGATATTTAAACTCAAATTACAAGGGTATCTTCCATTCAATACATTATTTAAGGAATTTAAAAATAAAAATTTTAAAGCATGCATCTAAAGTCAAAGGGTAAAATGTATTAAGAGTATATCACCCCTGGTTTCCTAGACCATATTCAAAAGGTATCCTAGGGTAAATAGCTCCGAAGGAACGTGTTCTATGTATGTACAAGTACTTGTGTTGTTATATTAACCCAAACTATCCACTCCCTTAGTACTGACCCATACACCTGAAACACCCTGTATACTTTTATATTCAATAATTTAAATTTTAGGAATATATGGGAGCACCAAAAGGGTATGCTGTAAAGAAAAAAACTAAAAGGGCCTATGAATCTGGAGGAAATAGTACACCCAGCACCCCGAAAACGCCAACAAAAAATTTCAACTCTCTGAATTGCAACGAATCAGATTCGGATTCAGCGGCTGGATTTGACTCCAACTGGAAAAACTAATTTAAAGATATGCTTAGATTACTTTTGAAATTATAAAGCATCACATATTTTGTATTTTTTGTGTGTTGTGTTTGTAGCTATTTATTACAATTTGTTTCTAAGATAGGTGATATGTTATATACTAAGAAAGTAATTGTTTCAGATATTCTTTTAAATAAATTTAAAAATAAAATATAGTTTTTTTTATTATTTGAACAGTTGTGTTTTACTAGGCAACTAGGCCGGAATAGCCTATTGCACCTAGGGATCTACAGTCCTCGGCCACCAACTTTAACCTACCCTATATCATCCACCACCTTTCTGGCGGTTCAAGGGTCCGGGATTGCCTTTGTTGGCAGCCTACCGACTATTAGATGAGATACTTGGTTCACCCATCTAAATGCCGGTCTCGCTCAGCGTTGCTTTACTTCACTGATCGAGTGTCAGAATTTAAAACGGTGAACGTACCTCATCCCCATTTGAACAGTTAGTTTTAATAATTTTAAGTTAAATTAGGTGTCCATTTAGTCTCAGAGCTGGCATTAATTTGGGAAGGTAGTGAGCTCCCGTCTTCCGCTGAAAGTATTGGCAAAATAAACACTTTTCCTTATTAGGCCCTTAGCCCGACGGACAGAGGATCATGGGGTAGGGCACTATACGTATTTGACATAGCGAAAAAAAAAGACAGTGCAGATCTGGGGCGCGCGCGCGCGCGAAGTTCAAAAAAAGGGCCAAAAAACTAGGGAGCACCTTGGCAAAACTTGGTGGAAATTGTTCATTTGGATGTCCTTTTTTTTTTCAAAGACAACATGGCAGACAATTCTATGCAGCCACTTCGCATGAAACATTCGCAAAATTTCCAAATTTGAATGCCCAAATTCGAAATTGCCAAAAATTGGTCTAAATCCATAATTTTTGTCTTCCAATGTATTGGATGGGTTCATTAATATGTCTAATAGTAATATATATCGATGGAAAACATTTTTTTTATTTACCCCTTCAAACCACTCGTTAAGGGGGCAATATCCTTTCTTGAGAAACCACGTTCAGAAGTGCTTGAAACACAACAATTTAATTTTGTTAAATAAAAAAAAGGAAAATGTTCCCCATCAATATATATTGATATTAGACGTATTAATGAACCCATCCAATAGATTGGAAAACAGAAATTATAAATTTAGACCTATTTTTTGCCATTTTTTATTCGAGCACTCAGAGTATGAGCTGGTAGCAATGTAAAAAGTGCCCCCGCATCTGCCGAACTAAAATGGCTTCCATAAAATGTCTCGTATGCTGACTGTCTTGTGTACAAAGTTTTAAGCTCGTGGACTCTGCATGGGTTGGAAAAAAAAATTCACCCCTAAATGTTTTATTTTTTTTTCTCGCCTCCTATTTGACGGATCGCTTTGTAATTTGGCACAAATAATATTAGTGTCAAGAGAGTTTATTTTAAAAAATATTACTCTTCTACAATGATTTTATGCATTAAAAAAAAATTAATACATTTTTTCAATGGCCTGAAGGGTGACTACCCGGTTTACACTATTACCATATTTTGATATAACATGTATTTAAACTATAACTGTAACATATAGCAGTTATAGTTTTATTAATGCGGTGGAACAGGATAAAAATAAATAAAAATTATCTGAACTTGCAATATTACGAGTATATTATTTAATATTTAGATAGGTTTTCATTTAATTCATTCAGACAAGAGTAACTGAGTGATGCAGAAATTGGACCCATATTGCGAGCAAAGAAAAAAGGAAACCGACCAGAATGGAAGGATGTCTCAAACAAAGGAGTAGGACTGAAGACTTTGTGATCGCAATGGGATTCACTTAGAGCCTTAGACGGGCTGTTATTATTATTACATACGAACTATAAGACTTATTTTATTAATCATTAGGAACATGATAAAACACACCACAGGTAGTAGACAGCCAAGGCTGTGCGGAAGGGGGTTACACATTTGGAAAAACGCAGACTTACATCCACACCCACCGGTGTTGTCAATACCGGGGCTGGGGGGGGGTCGAACCCAGAGCGCGGTATGCAGTTGATCAGCATATTCGCCACTCAATACGCCTTAACCGATTGAGCTACCGCGCCAGTTATGTTTATGATAACTCATAAAAATCAGAATTATTTATCCAAGTCACTTTCCTCATCTAACTGTGGCAGTAAAGAAAGTTTTATTGGTTGATTCGATTATAGTACCTCCATTTTTTTTTTACATATACATTGTTACTGTTTTTGCGTTTTAAATTAAGTGAGCTGATTTTGCTCTCAGAACTATTGCTATCAATTGTAGAACTTTCCATTTCGTGAATATCATTAACTACTATCTAAGTTTTTTAAAAGGGGAAAAATTAAATATTAGGTACAATACAAATAACATAAGAAAACCACGAGAACGATATACACACTGAAAATTTGAAATACGTATAGTAAGTACTACCTAGCATTTCGATCTGGAGTTCGTTAAAATATGTTGCCCTCTGCGGCCTCTGTCCTACCCCGTGACCATCTGCCCGTCGGGCTAAGGGCCTAATACAAAAGAAGTGTTTATTTTGCTTATATTTTCAGACTACCGAGCGGAAGACGGGAGCTCTCTACCTTCCCAAACTAATTATTTTTGTAAGAAATTAGACAATCAACTACCTACCTAATAGCAACCAAGAATAATGTTTATATTGTGTTTTACATAATGTCTGAAAACAATCTTCTCATATTTGAATATTTGACGACAATTTACAGTAAGGCGTACATAATAGAATTTCTACAGGTAGGTATTTCATCAAGCTGTAAATAAATAGATTTGGAAGTCAAAAATTTGTCAAGCCTAAAAATAGACTGGGTTAATAAGAATTATTGATCTGGTTATTTCCATTATAGAAACTTTCATCCAGTGACTTCCCTGTCAAAAAAATCTCATCAATCCGTATTGAAAATTATCAAAAATTAATAAGTATCTATGAGAACCTATATGGTCAATAAGTTTCTATAAGAGTTAGGTAAAGTTGCTGTTGAAATTATTATCAGTTTATATCAGAATTGACCAGCAAAACGAGTCAAGCCATATCCATTTGTAAATCCAAACATTTACTTATACCACATCAATGGGAATTTATGAGCACAGTATCTATTGTAATTCGTGCGGTTTTCCATGATTAAAAGACAAGCGTTTCTTTAAGAAACGAGCTGCATTAGGTTAGAACAGTTTTGATTTGCAATTGAAGATTACAAATTACAATGTTTGAATAGGGATTTATGAGATCAGTTTCTATGAGTATTAATGTTTTTTTTTTCAGTAATATATTAAATGTGTTTTCATTTGTTTGAATGGGTAAAAAGAAAGGTCAGTTTTCAACTGCAATTACAAATACAAGTTTAATCGCTTCGAATGGGGTTATATGCGATCAATTTCTAAAAGTATTTATGCTGTTTTCCGAATATAATTGTGATGAGGTTTAATCAGTAACAAATTGTTCACTATTTGTTAGGATATGGTCGGAAATTCCAAGTACACATTTAGTATTCCTTCAAGAGGATTGATGAGAGCAGTTTCTACGAGTATCTATTTGTTGTTCCTATAGTAAATTATATAAGTCTTTATCAGTACAGATTCGGATCTAATTTAAATATGAAAATTATATCAGAATAAAGCAACCAAATATTTTAAACAGTATCTATTTGTAAATCCAAACATTTACTTATACTATCTCAATGAGAATTTATGAGAACAGTATCTAATGTAAAACGTGCGGCTTTCCGTCGTTAAATGGCAAGAGTTTCTATAAGAAACGAGTTGCATTAGGTTAGAACAGTTTTGATTTGTAATTGAAGATTCAAAATTATAATGTTTGAATAGGGATTTATGGGATCAGTTTCTATGAGTATTAATGTGTTTTCTTCAGTAATATATTAAATGTGTTTTCATTTGTTTGAATGGGTAAAAAGAAAAGTCAGTTTTCAACTGCAATTACAAATACAAGTTTAATCACTTCGGATGGAGTTATATGCTATCAATTTCTAAAAGTATTTATGCTGTTTTCCGGATATAATTGTGATGAGGTTTAATCAGTAACAAATTGTTCACTACATGTTATGATATGGTCGGAAATTCCAAGTACACATTTGGTATTCCTTCAAGAGAATTGATGAGAGCAGTTTCTACGAGTATCTATTTGTTGTTCCTCTAGTAAATTATATAAGTCTTTGTCAGTAAAGATTCGGATCTAATTTAAATATGAAAATTATATCAGAATAAAGCAACCAAATATTTTAAACAGTATCTATTTGTAAATCCAGACATTTACTTATACTATCTCAATGAGAATTTATGAGAACAGTATCTAATGTAAAACGTGCGGCTTTTCGTGGTTAAATGGCAAGTATTTCTATAAGAAACGAGCTGTATATGAGTATTAATGTTTTTTTTTTCAGTAATATATTAAATGTGTTTTCATTTGTTTGAATGGGTAAAAAGAAAGGTCAGTTTTCAACTGCAATTACAAATACAAGTTTAACCACTTCGAATGGGATTATATGCGATCAATTTCTAACAGTATTTATGCTGTTTTCCGAATATAATTGTGATGATGTTTGATCAGTAACAAATTGTTCACTACATGTTCCGTGTGGAAATTCCAGGTACATATTTCGTATTACTTCGAAAGGATTGATGATAGCAGTTTTTACGAGTATGTATTTGTTGTGCCAATAGTAAATTATATAAGTCTTTATCAGTATCCATTCGGATCTAATTTAAATATGAATATTATATCAGAATAAAGCAACCAAATATTTTAAACAGTATCTATTTGTAAATCCAGACATTTACTTATACTATCTCAATGAGAATTTATGAGGACAGTATCTAATGTAAAACGTGCGGCTTTCCGTGGTTAAATGGCAAGAGTTTCTATAAGAAACGAGCTGCATTAGGTTAGAACAGTTTTTATTTATTTATTTAGAAGAAGAAAGAAACAGGTTACAAACCTAATTACATGTTTCTTGAGGGGGGACTACAGGCGATATAACCCGCTGGAGCCAACCCGGGCGACACGCTTCGAAGACCGGGTTTTGATTTGCAATTGAAGATTACAAATTATGATGTTTGAATACGGATTTATGAGATGAGTTTCTATGAGTATTAATGTTATTTTTTTCAGTAATAAGTATATTAAATGTGTTTTCATTTGTTTGAATGAGTAAAAGGAAAGGTTAGTTTTCAACTGCAATTACAAATAGGTACAAGTTTAATCACTTCGAATGGGGTTATATGCGATCAGTATTTCGAATATAATTGTGATGAGGTTTGATCAGTAACAAATTGTTTACCACATGTTACGGTATGGTCGGAAATTCCAGGTACATATTTAGTATTCCTTCGAAAGGATTGATGATAGCAGTTTCTATGAGTATGTATTTGTTATTCCAATAGAAAATTTGTCTTTATCAGTATGCATTCGGATCTACTTTAAATACAAAAATTATATCAGAATAAAACAACCAAATATTTTAAACAGTATCCACTTGCAAATCCAAACATTTAAAGATATATTTTAATGAGAACCAATCAGAACAGTATCTAATGTAACGCGTGTGGCTTTCCGTGGCTAAATTTTAAAAGTATTTTTAATAAATAGCTTTAACGGATTTGAACAGTTTTAATTTGCAATTCCAGATGAATAGTTTTAATTGTTAAATAGGGATCTATGAGATCAGTGTCTTTGTGTAATGTTTTTTTTTAATAAAAACACATTTTATTTTGAAAAAAAAAAACATTACACTGACCTCATAGATCCCTAACAATTAAAACTATTTATCTGGAAATGCAAATGAAAACTGTTCGAATCCCTTAAAGCTTATTTATTGCAAATAATTTTAAAATTTAGCCACGGAAAACCGCACACGTTACATTACCCAACAAACACCGAAAATCGGCCCATCAGTGGGCCATCACTGGGCCAGAAGTTTCATTTCTGGCACAGTGATGGTCCGCTAAAGGGCCAACCTTTTGTGTTTGTAGGGTAGATAATGTTCTGATGGATTCTCATTATAATATTATCTTTAAATGTTTGGATTTACAGGTGGACACTGTTTAAAATATTTGAGGTTTCATTCTGATATGATTTTTGCATTTAAATTAGATCCGAATGCATACTGATAAAGACTTATATAATTTACTGTAGGAACAACAAATAAATACTCGTAGAAACTGCTCTCATCAATCCTCTTGAAGGAATACTAAATATGTACCTGGAATTTCCGACCATATCGTAACATGTAGTGAACAATTTGTTACGGATCAAACCTCATCACAATTATATTCGGAAAACAGCATAAATACTGTTAGAAATTGATCGCATATAACACCATTCGAAGTGATTAAACTTGTATTTGTAATTGCAGTTGAAAACTGACCTTCCTTTTTACCCATTCAAACAAATGAAAACACATTTAATATATTACTGAAAAAAACATTAATACTCATAGAAACTGATCTCATAATCCCTATTTAAACATTATAATTTGTAATCTTCAATTGCAAATCAAAACTGTTCTAACCTAATGCAGCTCGTTTCTTATAGAAATACTTGCCATTTAACCACGAAAAGCCGCACGTTTTACATTAAATACTGTTCTCATAAATTCTCATTGAGATAGTATAAGTAAATGTCTGGATTTACAAATAGATACTGTTTAAAATATTTGGTTGCTTTATTCTGATATAATTTTCATATTTAAATTAGATCCTAATGCATACTGATAAAGACTTATATAATTTACTATTGGCACAACAAATACATACTCGTAGAAACTGCTCTCATCAATTCTCTTGAAGGAATACCAAATGTGTACCTGGAATTTCTGACCATATCGTAACATGTAGTGAACAATTTGTTACTGATCAAACCTCATCACAATTATATTCGGAAAACAGCATAAATACTGTTAGAAATTGATCGCGTATAACCCCATTCGAAGTGATTAAATTTGTATTTGTAATTTCAGTTGAAAACTGACCTTTCTTTTTACCCATTCAAACATATGAAAACACATTTAATATATTACTGAAAAAAAAACATTAATACTCATAGAAACTGGATCTCATAAATCCCTATTCAAACATTATAATTTGTAATCTTCAATTGCAAATCAAAACTGTTCTAACCTAATGCAACTCGTTTCTTATAGAAACTCTTGCCATTTAACCACGGAAAGCCGCACGTTTTACATTAGATACTGTTCTCATAAATTCTCATTGAGATAGTATAAGTAAATGTAAAGACTTATATAATTTACTAGAGGAACAACAAATAGATACTCGTAGAAACTGCTCTCATCAATCCTTTTGAAGGAATACTAAATGTGTACTTGGAATTTCCGACCATATCATGACAAGTAGTGAACAATTTGTTACTGATTAAACCTCATCACAATTATATTCGGAAAACAGCATAAATACTTTTAGAAATTAATCGCATATAACCCCATTCAAAGTGATTAAACTTGTATTTGTAATTGCAGTTGAAAACTGACCTTTCTTTTTACCCATTCACACAAATGAAAACACATTTAATATATTACTGAAAAAAAACATTAATACTCATAGAAACTGATCTCATAAATCCCTATTCAAACATTATAATTAGTAATCTTCAATTGCAAGTCAAAACTGTCCTAACCTAATGCAGCTCGTTTCTTATAGAAACACTTGCCATTTAACCACGGAAAGCCGCACGTTTTACCTTAGATACTGTTCTCATAAATTCTCATTGATGTGGTATAAGTAAATGTTTGCTGCTCCATTCTGGTAGAAACTCATAGAAATTTCAGCAGCAGCTTTACTCCAGGCTCCAGTAGAGGGAGCTGTATACGTGTCGCTAATTCATATCTACTCTAATGTGACCTAAGGAACTGACGTGTGTTTGTTAAATTAAAAGTAAAGCAGTCTCTTTCACTGCCAACTCATTCATTGCTTCTAGGCTAGAACAAGAACACCCGAGGAAATAAGGACTTTGCAGTATTTTGTGTTTACCACAATATTAGTATTTCTATTTGAAATATGCAATTTAAACTGTACATTTGTCGGCATGCATATCCAAATTAATACTAATAAAAAAGCAAAATGGAAGTTTACAATAAAAATACATCTGTAAAATATACAATTGAAACTGTACATTTGTTGACATGTATATCCACATTAATACTAATAAAAAGACAATGTTGAAATTTACAATAAAAACATGTTGATAAATGGTGTGTTATATACGATAGATACTGGAGAAAGGACGGACTGGACTCTTATGATATTACTTATAGAAAAGTTTAGAATCTCTTTAAAGTTGTATCTGTAATTCCATATGTTTACAGATATAAGGGCAAGGGTGCATTTGCAGACACTAAACTGTAGATTTGTTGTATATTTCATATAAGTACTCATGAAAGGGCAACATGATAATTCCAAATAGCTCATTCGGAATTACTGTTTCATAACCGATTTAAAACTTAATAAAACAGATAAAATCCTGTCTGTATAATAATAATATAACTTATAGGAACGATAAAACCGCATCACTTTTTTTTTATAAGTTTCTATGTGGAATTTTTGGCAGGGTTTGCTTGCGATGTAACAGAGTATTCTCGCTCAGTGGAATTTGTGAAAAAAAAATAGCATTTTATGAGATTTTGAGCCGCGGTCGCGTTCTCAATTAATTACACAAACAAAAAGTAGTCTCTCCGGTGGACCAGACCATTGGATCCTTATGTATTTTGACCTGCTGAATCCGAATCCGAAGTCAGAATGTTCACATTGGCTTGGTTTTCAACCCCAACCCCAAAAATCGCCCCTTAATAAAAAAAGTGTTCTGTCCGGCAAATCCTTATGTATTTTGACCAGCTGAATCCGACTTCGTAGTCAAACGTTCGGACGCCATTTGTAAACTTTCATATCTCCGAAACTATTAAATCTATATAAATAAATAAACAAGCGAAATTCATTATCAGTTAATGAGCTTTGTTTTTGGTCTCTACCCATTTTTCAATAAAACTAATATTTATTGAGATATTTGGAAAAGGAAAAAAAAATTACGTTTTATTGAAAATACCTTTATAGTTTAAACTGTATTTTTTTCTAAAGCAAGTGCTGTATACAAGCCAAAAAATTTGAGCATCTATGTTATGCTATATATTAATGAGAAACAGTGTTTGAAATTCCTTTTTTTTAATTACTGGCTAATTACAGTGACAAAATGGCGACGTTGTTTTTAAAAAAAATGTGTAGACGCACATTGCTTCAGTCATAACTTCTTTGTTTTTTATGCTACAGAAACAAATAAAAAAACAGTTGAAAGCTTAATTAATAATCTATTATTCTACCTATTAGCGTAGGTGTTACAGTTTCTGAGATATTTAACTCTCACTCTAAATAATTATCTTATGAACACTTGGATGCCAAATGTAAACTTAAATATCTCCGAAATTATTAGTCCTACATCAATAAACAAAAAATATAATTAATTCCCAGTTTGTACTTTATGTAATTGGTCTGTAACATTTTTTCGATAAAGTAATGCTTTTCTATTACTTGACGAAAGCCGTTTGGAAATACCTTCTTTTTTTAAGCTAAAATCCCAATTTTGAAGTCGTTATAACTTAAAAACTATCAATTTATGTGAAAAATTGCATATAACATTTTCTTCTTAAAATTTGATTCTACTTCGGCTCCAATAAATATATATATTTTTTAATTGCCACCCCCTGAGAGAGGGTGGCATCCACCCCCTATAAATTAACAAGCCCCCGCACAATTTAGCATCTTTTCTGTGAAGCATTTACTAATATACTGCCAAAAATGAAGGAAATCCGTTCAATATGACATTATTCCGAAGTTTTGCATATTTTTTACCCCTAGGTACTGTACTATAAGTCAGTCATTGGGGAAATAACAGATTCTGACGGGTAATGTGTATCTAAAAACCATTTTTTTTCAACAATTTATTTTTCAAAAAATAAAAGATCTTCCCGGCAATTTTCCGCCAAGTACTATTGGAATAGTTTCTAACAGAATTATCTTGAATTTGCTTCTTGGCCCCAATAGGACGTCTGTAGACGAAAATACAGCTATTTGTTTCATTTTTTGTCCCAAATGAGCTTATTTTTTTAAAAATAAATATCTTCTATTTCTGCTTACATTATTGTTTAAAAATATTATTTTGGGTATTCAGCAGAAAACTTTCAATGAAACCATTCGTTTCTTTCATATACCATTGATCTAAATCTGACCATGCTAGCATTTCACAATTTATACACTTTTTTATTTATTTTTGTTATGAAATTACCTACTTTATGTACATGCGTGACAATGCGTGAAGGGGCGCGCGCTGAAACTGGGAGAATTTTTTTTTTTTTGTAAGAGAAACTCTCCGGTTAAGTATATGGAATTGGGAAAAATGTTTGGTACAAAAGTTAGGTAATTTTTTTCTTAGAATTAGAATACGCGATCAAAAGTGGAGAGTGCCATTAAAAATTCAAAAGTTACCCCCACCCCAAGCTTATCGGGGGTGGGAGATGGAAAATTATTCTACCCAAAAGATGCTTCCCTCTGAACGGAACAACTTTGGTCTGAAACATTTTTCGCTAGTGTCCCTTCCTGAAGAGATATTACTGTGGATTAATTAAAATGGCCTAATCGTATTGTCTAATAAAATAAATACTCCTGAAGCGAAAAAAATAATTGGGAACCAAGCTAAAAGTAGTAGCATATTTTTTGATTATTAGCTTCCAAATGAGTAGGAATTAAGTGGTCTAGGTCTTCGCACTTAAATTTTTTTTGTGTGCCTGTGTTCATTATCTAGATTTATATTTTTAAGCGTCTTCTCCCAATTTGACCTTGAAGTAATTTTTACACACGATAATTATGTTAGTGTTAAATAATATAGATTTTTTTGGTGGGTGTCACTCAAGGGGTTGATATAAAAACAGCACCCTCACCCAGTAAACATTTTTCTGTTTCTGAAACGTTTTTGAAATAGATTCATTCATTAGAGATGTCCTACCGCATACAGGTTTCTAATGAAATATTTCTAAAGTTTTATACTTGGTATATTGCGTTAACTACTTCAGAATAATAAATATTAAATATAATGTTTCATTATAGGTATTTATTTCATTTTCATTTTTGTTACATATAAGAAACATTTATGTAATATAACAAAAATATGTTTCAATTGATCTATATTAGGTGTATTTTGAAATGTTTCACACACATTTCGTGTTTACTGGGCAAGAACTAAATTATTATTTTTTATATGCTAAATGGCGTAATAGAAATGTAAAAAAAACGTAAAATATAAAACTGCTTTATATCAACGTCTCATATTATTTTCAATTAATTATCTTCAGTAGTTTTGAAAAAAATTAACTCTGCTAATATAGGGGATAGAGGTTTATCATATATTTTATTGAGCATTCCTAGTCATAAGCAACATTCATGTGAATGAATAGCCCAATAAGCCGCTGGGCCCAATTCCATATACTTAACCGGCGAGACCCTTTCTCCCCCCTGCTCATCAATTTTTTTTCCATTATGAATAAGAGGGTGCAAATACATAATTAGCCTAGGGTGCGCCATTCCCTAATCCGGCCCTGGAATCAAAACAACTACTATTAAAGCTAATACTGACGAAGTATTGAATTACATGATATAGAATTCATAGCATTTTAAGGCAACTTCTTTCATCCACTTACTATATTAAACATTCAGTAACAAAAACAAGAAAACAACCATTCTTTCTAGTATATCTAGCTCTACCTAGAGGATACTGCATTATAATCAAACATTTGTTACATTTCAAAGCCAAGAACTACTAAAAAGCACGAAGAAAATAGGTATAAAATTTCACTCACCGCATGCATGTCGTAAAAAATAAAATATTTCCTTCTACTTTCGACTGATTAAATACCTCTACAAATTTTTCGTTCTCTTTAGAACTCATCAGGCGAGATATATATTCAATATGAAACAAAATTACTAGTAAAAAAAATAATAAGAAAATATTTTCATATAAAAAACTGCCAGAAAAGTATTTATGGAGCTCTAAAAGAGTGATTACACGGCCCCACAAAAGAAAAGAAAAGTTCTGTACCAGAGACGTGAATACATAGATTTTGTGTATTTTTTCATGCTGAATCCGAATCCGCAACCAAAAATATGGGTTACCCAGGTAGTTTTTTAGTAAAACGTAAAAACATCCCCTCAAATAGAGTGATACGGTAAAGCTTTATAATGAAATGCAACAATTTATAAATACTTGGAGAAAACATTTTAAAACAAGATTTTGATTATTAGAAAGAACTATATACAAATTAAATCCATACCCACCCCTACGAGGGCGTAATTCCACCCCCGGAATCAAATAACGTATGTTATAGTGCAAAACAATGTGAAAAGCCATAGCCTCGTAGTTTATAATTCCAAATATACAAATGTAGGTTGACAGACAATATACCTAAAAAATATAATATAATCTTATTTTTAAGGGGCTTGAGACCAACTCTGCAGACCTAGGTATTTCTTACCCCCTTGAGGTCACATATTTTTCTATTCAATAGTGTGGTCTAAATTTTGTTACCGCAGGTTTTTGGGGTCGCTGATTACGAATCTGAAGTCCGAATCCGAAAATTCCTGAATAAAAGAAGGCGGATCCAATATGGCGGATGTAAAAATCAGAAAAGCATTCAAAATTTGAAGATTATAGCTGAAACTTGTTACTCGGGGGTTTTTGGAGTCACTGATCACGATTCTAGGGTCTTAATTCGCAAATTCTTAAATACAAAATGGCCATTATGGCGGATTAAAAAGTACCATAGAAATTGGTATTTACCACCTGAAGAAATACGTTATGAATGTTTAAAAAAATGGAGGCATTTGGGTAAAAATAGGCAAATGTCTAAAAATGAGAAACAAGGTAAATAAATTCGATTTGCAGTGTGCAGTCTCGCTTAAATGTGAAAGTGAGGACGAATAAAATAGGACGATTTGGAGCATCGTGGCACTATCGTGGGAAATTGTAATTTAGAGCTTGAAAATAACCCTTTCCTAACGAGTTACATGAGCTGGGTGGAAAATTTGAATGGCAAATAGTACATTATTAATCTTATGACCACGTCTATCCAGGCGGGAGGGGGGGGGGGGGGGGGGTAGCTGTTAGTTTGACATCTGTCAAAGGGACGTTTATCCCGTTTGATATCTGTCAAAGTGGCGTTTACTTCCTTTGGCATCTGTCAGTTTGACATTTGTCAAAGTGACGTTTATCCCATTTGATATCTGCCAAAATGACGTTTATCCCGTTTGACATCTGTCAGGTTGGCATGTGCCAGTTTGAAATCTGTCAAAATGATGTTTTTTCCCGTTTGACATCTGCCAGTTTGACATCTGTCAAGGTGCCGGTTAACCCGTTTGTCATCTGTCAAAATGACGTTTATCCGGTTTGATATCTGTCAAAGTGACGTTTATCCCGTTTGACATCTGTCAGGTTGACATACGCCAGTTTGACATCTGTCAAAGTGCCATTCATCCCGTTTGACATCTGTCAGGTTGACATCTGTCAAAGTGACGTTTATCCCGTTTGACATCTGTCAGTTTGACATCTATCAGTTTGACATCTGTCGGTTTGATATTTTAACGTTTATTAAAAGTATTTAAGATAATAAAAATAGATTTAAGTTGGTAACTATTGCGGAAATTGATGTATAAGTAATTATTCTGATTAGAGTATATGGAAATAGATGCCCAAAATGTCGATTAGATATAATATGTTTCCGCAGGATATTTAAAATGTGGCGCGAAAAATTTTTTTTTTTTGTAATTTCTACCAAATAGGCGTCTACGGAGGATCGTGATTAGCGACTCCAAAAGCCTCCGAGTAATGTTTCAGCCATAATCTTCAAATTTTGAATGCTTTTCCGATTTTTACATCCGCCATATTGGATCCACCATCTTTTATTCAGGAATTTTCGAATTCGGACTTCACATTCGTAATCAGCGACCCCAAAAAAACGCGGTAACAAAATTTAGACCAAACCATTGAATAAAAAAATATGTGACACAAAGGGGTAAGAAATTACCTAGGTCTGCAAAGGTGGTTTCAAACCCCTTAAAAATAAGTTTATATTATATTTTTTAGGTATATTGCCTGTCAACCTACATTTGTATATTTGAAATTACAAACTACGAGGCTTTTCATTGTTTTGCACTATAACATTCGTTATTTGATCTCCAGGGTGGAATTAGGTCCTCGTAGTGGTGGGTATGGCTTTAATTTGCATATATTTCTTTCTAATGCACAAAATCTTATTTTAAAATGTTTTCTCAAAGTATTTACAAATTGTTGCATTTCATTATAAAGCTTTACCGTATCACTCTATTTTAGGGGATGTTTTTGCGTTTTACTAAAAAACTACCTCGGTAACCCATATTTTTGGCTGTGGATTTGGATTCAGCATAAAAAAATACACTAAATCTATGTATTCACGTCTCTGGTACAGAACTTTTTTTTTCTTTTGTGGGGCTGTGTTATTTTTTTATTTTTGATATATCTATCAAGTAATTAAATGCTTTCCTGTTAGTTTTTTACATGAAAATATTTTCTTATTATTTTTTTTAGTAGTAATTTTGTTTCGATTTGGATATAGACGAATATTGAAACGAAAATAAATGTTGAATTTTATTATTAATGACATTTTTCATACAATCAAACAGATTGCAGTATCTTCAGCAACACCCCCACATTTTTCTAAATGCTCGTTTAGATTGTCTCTTAAATAATGTACAAATATCTCGGATTTGGCGTGGGTAATAAACTGAAACGCGTGAGGAACAGCACTAACAATATTTATTTGAAGGACCGAAAATACTCAAGAATTAAATTAATAAATGAAAAAAAGTATTAATTCATGGACTGTAAGTTTTAAGGTAACTGGCAGTAATGGAAATGCGTGTCTTATTAAATTCCTTCTTAGTTTATTAAACTTATTAGTGTATTTTACGTAAAAAATAAATAGAGAACGGCATAAAATATTATAAATTTAAGTAGTCTGTCTATATTGTAGGACGTTATATGCATAATTGTGTAGCAGGCGTACTGTGGGTTGCCTAGTAGTGGAACTCTCAAATCATTAGTTATGTGGCGACATCTTAACAAATTAACTGTTAGTACTGGTGAAACAAAAAGTCGTTTTCTAGGTGATCCTTTATACACGTTTTCTACATTGTGGTAATGCGTAAATAGGTGGTGCTGTGGATGCCTTTGTGTTAAAAATATCTCATTACTGTTTTAACATGTATCTACATGCAGAAATTATAATAGTAATATTAGACCGAGAAATTTAGACATTTCTCCCAGGAATGGTAGTAGCACTTAAGAGGGCTAAGGAGGTCCGCCATATTGCCGAAATACTGGGTATAGAATTACGCTCTTTAGAAGGCATTAATTAAAGAAGTATGAATGGGGATCTGTCTATAATAATGTTTTGTATTCCGGAAACTCAGTGAAATTGTTATAAAACCGTTAATAAAGAAAAAAAAAATCATAATTTGATTTACCGAGAAAAATACGGAGTTAGCGAAATTCTTTGGTCGAATACCAAAACTTTTTCTAAATACAGCATTTAAAAATAATCAATATTAAAAGCCCAAATCTATACCCCGATGTTTTGGAATTTCTACTCTGGTATGTAGCGGCATCTGCAGCCCGATTTCTTAACTAAAACAGTTTGGCAACATTGTTGATGACCTAATAAGCCTAATAAATAAAAATAAGTAAATTGTTAAATTCTCGGAAACAAGCGCTTATAAGATAAAGACAGGAGCTCTTAGCTGAGAAAGATGGAGCGAAATATTCCTTAAAACAGAATAGACGGTTAAAATTTTAAATTATTTTATAGTTCTGACTTTTTGAGTGCCCGTTATATTTCAGTTTATTCAAGAGGTTGTTTAGTTTAAACTCATGTTTCTAGCAAGTGTATTATAACTTGGTGTAATGTGGAAAAACATTTTTAATTTATATATTTATTGTGGCTGTACTTGTTATAAATTTTTGTGATAGGACACTCGACTTTGCGTATGTTAAATTTTAAAGGAAGAAAGGCAGGATAATACTTTTTAGCTATAATCCAGCATGTTATTTAATATTACCTTTAAGAAAAAATTGCAAATTAAATTTTTATTTTTAGTTATAGAGGTATGTAGATTTTGAACAAAATATTGTACAATATATGGGTTATAGAAGAAAAGCAACAAAATTTAAAATTTTGAACAAAAACGTTATAGGTACGCAATAAGAAAAAATCGAAAGCTTTTCATTTTGAGGTAAATTATACTAAGTAACAGAGTTTAACATATATTGCATCGCATGTATAGTTAAGAAAAAATAAATGAAGAGAAGTTTGGAGTGAGCGCGAATTTTTGTATTGCCTTACCTGCCTTTTTATTATTTTTTTTCCATTGCATGGGTGCAGATGCAATTAAGGGGATGATGATTTATATGAAAACATTTAACAAAATAGTCGTCAATGTAAAACATATATATTACTTTTGTTTAATAAGTCTTTGAAAAAGAAGCGAAATGAAAAAAAGGAAAAAAAATGATCAGTTTTTCCTCAACAAAAACAGCCATTTTGGTACGTGTACCTATTTTACTCATATTGAATATGCATATAGAGGCTACTCGATTAGAAACCCCGATAGAAGGCATGAGAACCTAAACTTTCTTATTATCACAAATAAGGTACCTAATTAAGTAAATAGTTAATAATTATTATTTATTATCTTAGAGTTATTTATTTATTTATTTTGGAAATGTCTTCATTTAAAATAATATTTGTTTTATTTACTTATGGACGTGTAGAAATATTTTCATTTTATTTATTTTAGTTTAGGAAAATCATATTTATTTTTCTTCTATTATTTAGAGGTATTTTTTTTAAGTTTATGTATTTCTTTATTATCCACCCTACAAACACTAAAGGTCGGCCTTCCAGCGGGCCATCACGGGGCCACAAGTTTGATTTCCGGCCCAATGATGGCCCGCTGATGGGCCGACCTTTAGTGTTTGTTGGGCACTTATTTTATAAGGTTTTTGCTTTGAAACTTTGTTTTCTTCAAAAATATCAAATGAGGTGCGCTTAAGAGCTCAGTTCACGACTGGCAACCTCGTTTCTACAGGAAGCCCTTACTAAAATATAGCTTTAAGTTTCAAGCCAACAAATCATTATTCATCTATATTCTGGTTGCTTAAAAACTCCTCTTTAGTGAGTTTAATTCCCAAACTTGTGTTTTTATAATGTTCTTTAAATCGATGAATAATTGAATAAATTATGTAAATTTTGTACATAGAAAATAAAGAAATATCATTTTGTTGATGGCTACTTATTTTATTTCAGAAAAAAATCATTATGAAAGAAAACCAAAAGACTTTACTCACAAAAAATTCTTTACTTTGTTACTGGTTTCGTGAACAAAATTTTGCTTCACATGCTCGGGCAAGAAGAATTTTTCAATAAAATTGGCAAGGTTTGTCAAGAAAAACATTGTACAACATAGTATAATTGGAAATTTGTAGTCTACTTATATAAGATGTACTTAATAAAGTACTATAACAGTATTTTAAACAAGTTCCGAAAACCAATCTTTTCACACGAGTGACAGTTTGGTGGAAAGAGCCGAAGGCGAGTTCCACAAGTCCAATGAGTGTGAAAAGATGTTTTCAAATGTGTTGTTCACAATATTTTTTCTACGACTGCAAGAAAAACAAACAATTCCATAAGTAAACAGGTATTATTTATTTAACAAAACACTAAAAATTTAAAGGACATATATGGCACAATTTTAAGGTATTTTGACCCTCAGTAGACAATTTTGGAATTTTAACAGATTATAGTTTATATTATATGAAGTAATTTGATTATTGAAAGAAAGTCCTAAGTGTACAGGGTGTATCTGAAAAGTTAAGTAAAAAATAGTGATTTTAAGATATCGCATATTTATTACTGGCGTCATTTCAATTATTTCTATTCATTATACAACGTGCAGTACAGATTAAAACATGTATAGTTGCTATACCATACAGAGTGTTCCAAAATTATTATCATCAGGTTTTTAGTATTCTTATTATAACAGATAAAAAGGAAATATATTTTAATTACTATTTAATTAGTGGTATTTAGTTGGATTTGAGTCCTATCTATTTATGTGGTGGTGTGTTTTATGTTATGTTATGTTTAGACAAAAATTATACAAGAAATAGTCCAAAAAAGTAAATATTATTAAGTATTTACTAATGGCCGTTTGGCTGAAAAATAAAAAAAAAAACAATCTTGAAAGTTGCAATAAAACTCTTATCATTGTCATTAACGGTGGCGGTCCCGAGCGCAAAAATGCGTAAAAACAAGGCATCATAGCTCGACAATTTCTCACTTATACCTGATCGAGGAAACTTCTTTTCTATAAAACTGTTTCGAAAGTTTTATAGAAAAAACTTCATAGAATGGTACCTGCCTATTAAAAACTTTACAAAAAATAAAAATTATTGTTCATTTTTTATTTTTTGTTGGATTTTTTAATAGGCTAGGCAGGTACCATTCTATGAAGTTTTTTCTATAAAACTGTTGAAACAGTCTTTAAATCGGATCGGGGATAAGGGAGAAATTATCGAACTATAATGCCTTGTTTTTACGCATTTTTGTGCTTGGGACCGCCACCGTTAATGACAATGATAAGTTTTATTGCAACTTTCAAGATTGTTTTTTTTTCAGCCAAAAACGGCCATTAATAAATACTTAATAACAATTACTTTTTTGGACTATTTTGCATTGTTTTTCATCACCAGAATGTTCCTCGGATAAAAATATATTTTTCTAAACGTGCTTATTAGGTAATCATTATATTTTTGGAACACTGTATGATGTAATACAATGTATAATTTTTGTCTAAACATAAAATAATATAAAATCCACCACATAAATAGATAGGACCCAAATACAACTAAATACCACTAATTAAATATTAATTAAAATATATTTAATTTTTCTGTTATAAGAAAACTAAAAACCTATGATGATAATAATTTTGGAACACTGTATGGTTTAGCAACTATACATGTTTTAAACTGTACTACACGTTGTATAATGAAAATAAATAATTGAAATAGTTATTAGTTTTTATTTCTGACGCCAGTAATAAATATGCGATATCTTAAAATCACTATTTTTAATTTAACTTTTCAGATACACCCTGTACACTTAGGACTTTCTTTCAATGATAAAATTACTTCCTTTAATATAAACTATATGTTAAAATTTCAAAATTTTCTACTGAGGGCCAAAATACCTTAAAATTGTGCAATGTTCTTTAATGTAAAACTGGAGTAGTTAAACAAGTCAGTTGCTATGAATTTGAATAGGCTAGCCTACTTCAAAAAATACAAATAAAAGGTGTCTGTTCTGTTTTCGACAGAACGGTGTGAAAAACAATGTTATTTTTTTTTGGATTATTGCACACATCGTGTGAAAAGAAACAGTTTTGAGTCATTTCAGTTATTGTGCGTTATTTGTCATTTTCGAAGACAGTTGTTGAAAAGCTACTTTAAAATGTTTTTGAGACGAGGACAAATGGCGAACGTAACACATTGTCAACAGATCTCTTGTACAGTTCGTCGTTTGTCCTCGACTAAAAAACATTTTAAATCAGTTTATAATCCTCTTTAACTATATTTTGATACACGTAAAGAACCAGTAGACAAACAAAATATTCAACGATTAAAGTAATCTACCTCTTCTGGGTACATCACTTTTGCGAAATTATTTAATTTAGTGCTACACTGGTAATACTTTATTAAATGAATCACTATACGCTTTCCTTAATTATAAAAAATATTTCGCATGTACTATTTTAAAAATGATCCAAATAACAAATGAGAGTCGCAAACACTAAACACAGCATTAGGTCTTTAGCAACACAAATTTTAAAAAATGTAGGTAGGAAAATACTGCAAATGACTCAAAACAAAATTCTTGCCACCGTATATGTTTTGATTGTCCTCGAAGCTGAAAAATAACGTAATATCGTTCATTGCACTTGACCTGAAAAATATAAGATAAAAACTTTAACTTAAAATTTTTCATTAAATAATCAGTTTATTTGTAATCCAAAAATCATTATATAAACTAAAACAATTCAAAATATTCACATTTGACGATATTAAAATAACCACAGACTCATTGCAGAAGGCAATGTTGCCAGCTATATTTTTATGGAATAAAGGTACGATTAATACTCGACATTTCCTGTTAGTTGCATCACATTCTCTAGCTGAACTCTGAGAGCAACGGACTCTAATTACGTATTTCTGTGATAACGTAAATGTAACTATGGGAAATCTGCGACGCGCGGGGAGTATTGGTGGCTTCGATAGGTTCGATCAGCTGATCCTTATCCCTCTTAACAAGTGAAACTTACAGTTGGACGTTACCGATTGTGAACACATTTGAATAAATTAACAATTTCTAAGTAGCGCCTAAGTGAATTGTTCCTTATTCGAGTAAAATATTGATCCAAAAGTGCCTACGTTGATCAAAATCTTAGAGAATATAACGGAGTCTCAAATTAAACTGTTTTACTATTTTCTCAAAACGGCACAATTCGCTATTATGTGGTGCAGCTGAGATTAAGTACAGAATTTTTACTTTTATTATTCAAATAAACTTTCGCACTTAGGCTTTCCCAGACTACAGATTTCATTCATTTTCAATTAAATATTTTTAAAATTAGTATACATATGTCAGCTAATCTAAGTAAGATTTGTTCGAACCTGAGCGATACACTGTATATTGAATAACGTATAGATACTCTTTATTTTCATATTTTTTTCTTAATCAAAAACTTTGGTAGCAGTAGTATATTGATTTAAAATTAATTATAATTTTATGTCTAATGAAAAACATTGTTTATATAAACAAGACAGTTTACACACCTCAGGTGATCGCCTGTATGAAGGATATAGCAACAGGAAGTATTATATCATGCTACTTTAATAATTTAAGGGGGATACATGGAGGGGCGAGGGTTGAGGGAAGTTCCGTTTGGGGTGGAATAGATTAGATATTGAATATACAATGTGTCCACGGCAAAGCGGTATTATAAGTGTAAATAACAATTTTTTTTTGATTAGAAACACAGTTTTTTGTATTCTCCTCTTGCTTCACCCAAAAACTATTTTTAGTATCTTGGACTTTAAAAAATTTATAGAGGGCGCTGGAATAACAGCTTAAAAATAAAAATCGCATCAGGTTAAAGTGCTTTTTCTGTGCCAAATATAAAAAAAAATTGAATTAAAAAATATGACGTTGTACCTACCAAATTACAGAACTAAAAATTTATAAAATTTTATTTTTTTTTTAATATTATAAATGTAATGATAATTTAAATTCATTTATTCTACCCATGTTCCTCCATTTTCAGCACATATCTCAACTCTGTTCTTAAATTCTTTGTAGCTATTTTGAATGGCTTGGAGGTCAATTGAATTTATAGCATTTATAG
This sequence comes from Rutpela maculata, assembly GCA_936432065.2. Lineage (NCBI taxonomy): Eukaryota > Metazoa > Arthropoda > Insecta > Coleoptera > Cerambycidae > Rutpela > Rutpela maculata. The sequence goes on along the minus strand of OW386286.2, from coordinate 95,972,550 downwards.
CTTTCAATACATTTACATCCGTTGTCAAATCATAGGAATAAACAATTTGCTTCAGATGACCCCATAAATAATAATTGCAAATAGTCAAATCAGGTGATACGGAAAGGATCCAAATCATCCAATCCACTTTTCTGCAAAATTATTCTTACTATTTGTGTGCTGTGGGCTGAACAATCATCTTGCTGAAAATACAAACTTGCTGTTTTGTCCAGTGGCAAGGTATGTAAATGTTCATAAAAAAATGTTTCCAGTAGAGTTAAAGAGTTATTCTGATTCAATTTACCGTCAATGAAGTATGGTCCGATTATACCATTGTAGGATATTGCACACCAAACATTAACTCTTTTGAATATTGACTACCTGTAACAATTCTAAAATTTGGGTTTGTATCGCTCCAGTAGCGGCAATTCTGACTAGACACAACACCATTGGTGAGTTACTTCATCAGAGAAAATGATTTCGATGAAAAAATCGGTCGGTCTTCTGCAAATTTTATAATATTAAAAAAAAAATGTTTTTAGTTCTGTAATTTGGTTCAACGTCATATTTTTTCATTCTGAGCAAGTTTTTCTAATAAATTTTTTTAATATTTCGCACAGAAAAGGCACTTTACCTGATGCGATTTTTATTTTTAAGCTATTACCAGCGCCCTCTATAATTTTTTTAAAGTCTAAGATACTAAAAATAGTTTTTGGATGAAGCAAGAAATTGTGTTTGTAATCCAAAAAAAATTGTCTTTTACACCTATAATAGCCTCTTTGCCGTTGACACATTGTATATGATAAAAAAAAATTGTCATTTACACCTATAATACCGCTTTGCCGTGGACACAATGTATATGATAAAAAAAATTATTTCGAAATTTTTTTACCAAAAATAAAAAGCGCCGAAAACCGGCTTTATAGGCCCTCTTGCCAGTGGGCTCAAAACCAATTTGGAGAAAATGAAGAATTTTTCAAATTTGTGTTGTTCACGGATGAATCAACGTTTCATCGCAATGGATTTGTGAATAGGCACAATTTCTATCATTATGACAGAGAAAACCCTCATGTTGCACAGAAAAATCAGATCCAGAGTTTAAATGTATCGGGAGGAATTGTACATGATTATGTTATTGATCCTCACTTTTTTGAGGGAAATGTGTATGGAGCAGTCTTCTTAAATTTTACGCAAAAAACGTTTCCACAAATAATCGAGCATATTCCTGATTACATTACAAATAATATGTGGTTACAACTTGATAGTGCAGCACCACATTTTAGTAGAAATGTTCGTCAGGCCATTAGTAACCAGTTTCCTGAAAGATGGATAGGAAGAGGAGGTCCAATATTTAAATAAACTTAAATAATATCTAATTTATTATTTTATTAAATTATGTTAGATCCCATTCTGTGGTCGCCTAAGTTACCCGACCTGACTTCAATGGGTTTTTTCCTTTGGGGATTTGTGAAGTCATACGTTTATAAAGTAGAACCAACGACTCGAGAAGATATGATGGAAAGGATTCGTCAGTGTTTCAATCGTAAAAATGTTGATATGTTCATTTATCAAGAGACTCCAGTGTGACTTCATTTTGAGCAATTGTTAGGCTAGTGAAAAAAATTATTGCTTAAAAACCGTTCGTGATTATTAAAAGAAAGGGTACGATATCAAAATGTGAAAAATTGTATGCATTACTCATCCATTTAAAAAGATTATAGGCATTCCATTTAAAAAAATTGAGAAAAATAATAATTAAATATCAAGAAATGTAAACAAATATTTTGGACACCCGATATACTACAGATTTATTTCAAAAATGTCTTTCAGTAAATACTTCATTATCAAATAACATCCCACATTTTTAGAAACGACGATTAATAAATCGCGGAGATATGGCAGTCAAAAAGTGTTTGTAAATTGTCCAAAAAAAAAACAGAAAAAAAAAATCATAACTTGGCAACGCTGCATCCGATTGGCAAAATATTTTATGGTATAATACAGGACCTTTGGAGGCTTAACTGGTGCTAAGGAAATACAGGATGTTCTATTTAAAAAAAATTATACTTTCTTGTGTGACTCGTTTTTGTGGTACTTTGTATAATTGAAAATAATTGTAAGTTGTAGTAGAGACGAAACATTGAAAGTATTGTTAAGAAAGTTTTTTATAAAGTTAGCATTTTGCACAATATATTCCGAGAGAACACTAATTGGACACTTATATCTTAATGTACATTATTAAAAATGATTGCAATTTTATATATAAATAGCTATTACTCCGTTAATATTTGAGTTAGTAACATAGGTCAAAAATAAGTGAAAGCTAATTGTGAGCTCTAGAACTTTTATTAAAATTCTTTCTCCGAAAATTGACTAGAAATTTCAGTTCAAACGTCTCGAGTTTACAAAAGTTTAAATTTCAATAATATTTAAATTATTTTTTAATTTCCTAAGTTTATCGTTTAATTTATTGTAAAATATGTAATCATACTTTCTGTAAACTGTGAAGTGAGGAATGAAAAAAAAAAAAATCTAAAATCGGAGCAACAGTTAATATTTGAGTTAGTAACATAGGTCAAAAATAAATGAAAGCTAATTGTGTGCTCTAGAACTTTTATTAAAATTCTTTTTCCGAAAATTGACTAGAAATTTCAGTACAAACGTCTCGAGTTTACAAAAGTTTAAATTTCCATAATATTTAAATTATTTTTTAATTTCCTAAGTTTATCGTTTAATTTATCGTAAAATATGTATTCATACTTTCTGTAAATTGTGAAGTGAGGAATGAAACAAACAAAAAAAAATCTAAAATCGGAGCAACAGTTACTGAGATATAGATATGATTTTAAAGAAAATGTCTCAAAATGTCATTTTTTCTAAATGGCGGCTTTATCTCACTTCGGAATTTTTTGGGACTTTATGTGCTTATCCTGCGTTAATAGGGCTATACATTGCGACAAAAAAATAACTGTCCCCAAATAGTTCACGCCAAACCCATTTTACACTGAGATTTGCCAGGTCTATATGAGTCAAATGCCAATGAATATTCGATTAATTTTAGATATTCGACTTCGATCTAAGTTTCAATATTAGGCTGAGGTTTGCATAAATGTGACTTATAACTAGCTAATTGTTGTCTCCGTTGTAGCATTTCAGTCGATTTCCAACCACAAACGACGCGTCGCTACTTTGACGATTGTCGTCTGACAAGAATTTTTTGTTCATTGCCTGCTTAATGAAAACCTAAAATGCTATTTAGAAACCGCTGCCTAAGGAATCACTACTTCCACATCCAGACTTCCTGTCTAAGTCTCTTACAACGAAAATACTATATTTGCACTCCACTAAGTGGAAATAATTGTTTATGGAACTTTAATAGTATAATATTTGAAACAATGTACCCCAAAAACCCATAAAATGACATGCCCCATCAGTATTAGAGGTGGTGATGGTGATGGGGGTGAATGAAGTGAAAAAAATTCTTGATGACTGGTTCCTGTATACACACTAAATCACAATATTTTTTCACCCCCTTTAATAATGGGGTGGTTATTGAGGTTAATGAGGTGGCTATTGCCAAAAATGTTTTTGAGACCTTAGCTTCTCTTATATTTACTAAATACCAATTTCATGCTTGATTTACCTATTTGCCTATTTACCGCCATTTACCTTCAAATCTGCAACGGAATAAGATCGATATATAATTTAGTTCCAGATCTCGTTAAAATACATACGTGTGCCATATTTTAAGTCAATATCTTAAACGGTTCCAGAGTAATCTTGAGCACCAAAAAGATACAAGACTAACAGACAGACCGACGCGACAGACAAATTTATTTTGTTCAAATTTAACATATTGAGGTTTCATGACATTCTAAGCCTATTCGTACAATGATAATTTTCAAAAATTTTTCTTGCGTTAGTATACTTCAACTGGATGTAGAAGTAATACGCAGAAAATAGCATGACAAAGATATAAAAAATCATTCTGTGCCGTGGACTACACGATGGAAGTAGAGCCTCTACTTCAAGCATTTTCTTCAATGAAACCTACTCATCCATACTACTCGAGGTAACCCACTGTTTATCCAATTTTCTAGAGGAAAGCCACTACGCATTCATACTTCTTGAAGAAACCCACTGCGCATCCATTTTACTCGAGGAAACCCACTGCGCATACATACCACTTGAGGTAACCCACTGCGCATCTGTACTACTCGTGGTAACCAACTGCGCATCAATGGTATTCAAGGAAAGCCACTGCGCATCCCTAATACTCTGGGAAACCTACTGCGCATCCATACTACTTGAGGTAACCTACTGCGCATTTATAGTACTCTAGAAAAGCCTCTGCGCATCCTAAATACTCGAAGTATACTGCGCATCCATACTACTAGAGGTAACCTACTGCTCATCGATGGTACTAGAGGAAAGCCACTGCGCATCCATAATACTCGGGGAAACCTACTGCGCATCCATATTACTCGAAATAACTTATATTATTATAATAATTTAGTAAAGGTTGAAAGTACCGACTTCAAGAAAGTGCTCTCATAGTAGCTACATGAAAAGTTTCATCAAAAACTGACCAGCGGCGTTATGGTAAGGACGGGTTGTGGCGATTGAATCTTACAGAAAAGGTTATTTGCAACCTAACGAATTTTGGTTTTGCTGATCTATAATTAAAAGTTTTCTTCAGTTTTTTTCATAAATCGTGTAATTCACGAGTAAAGATTGAAAAATCAGAATGAATGTCGTAAGCAGCGTAGAGCGCTTAGAAAGCATTTTAGCAAAAAATCCTATTCTTGTTATTTGCTTTTTTTTATCGTGACAGCATTGAAACATTTTGTATATTAAGAACATGCGAAGCGCGCGTCGATCGAGGCCCAACCCCCGCATTTGATCACTTATAGCTCGAAAACTATTGCGTCTATTAGAAATATGCGTAGGACTATTTGTAGCAAATTTTTGATAGAATATTATGAATGAGTATAATATTTTCTGGGGGAGCAAGTATTTCGCGGAAAAATGCGCTGCTGTGCGAGTAAGGGTGAAGTGTCCACTTGCACCTCTTTTGCTTGTGAAAACTAGCCACCTTACGCGTATAATTTCCAACGGCAAAACATAATTTATTCCTCCTATTTTTCCTAAAATCAATATTTTACAATGGACATCACCATAACGATTTTTACGCAAAATATACTTTACTTTACAACTTCTGAAGACCTTGTTTCTAATGTAAATGTTGAGCCAGCTCCAGAGGTAAGATCATGAGCTTATTTATTGCAGCTTAAATATATGTGTAGAAAAGAATGAACCCGATTTAAAAATACTAGAAATTTGAACATTTTATTTACCATCAATTTATTCGGATCTTGGAACATTTTTGATTTTAATAATGCAGATGAAAATGTTGAATTTTTAACTAGTAATATATAATAAAAATAACAATCCGAAAGATATTTGGTCATCTCTTAATTTGTTGGGTGCCAATAAAAATAATAAGAAGTGTCATCTGCCAGATAACATAAACAATCACTTTATTAATTCAATTCCTCAGCTAGCACCCAACCAGAGAGTAATAGATTATTATGCAAATAACTTAAAAAGTTCAGTTAATTCATTTTTAACCTTTGAACCTGTGAGCGAAATGTATCACGAATAATAAATAATATTAAGGGTAAAGCTACTGGTCTTGCTGGTAACAATATCTTAACAGTACATTTATGTATTCCTTTTCTTTTGCCATATGGTTAACTTTTGTTTACCATTACAGAAAAACTTCTAATCCATCACATTTCAGTAATATTAGGTCAATTAGTATACTCCCGACTTTGTCTAAAATATTAGAAAAGGTAATTGAAGAACAGTTGTGAAAACATATTAAATTTAACTCTATTCTTCCGGTAACGCAGTCTGGATTTAAACCGGGGCACAGCTGTACTACGACTCTATTAAACATTACTGATAATATCTTTACCGCAATTGATAACGGAAAAATAACACTATCAATTTTCTAGACTATTCGAAGGCATTCGATACTCAGAATAACAACGTTTTGTTCTCAATATTTAATTTCATTGCCATAACTCTTGAAGCATCAAATTTGTTATTACATTATCTAGATAGATTCCAGGCGGTAATATATGGGAATGATATTTCAAATTTTTTAACTGTTAGTACTAGCGCACCCCAAGGCTCAGTTTTGGGGCCCTATTTTCACCGTATATACACGCAACTTTCCGTCTACCTTTTTGTCATGTTCTCAGCATTATTATACCCAAATATTTGCAGGACTCTGTTCAAGCCATTTCCGCCATTAACTGTGATTTACTTAAATTATTAAGTTATTCAGAAAAGCATTGTTTAAAACTTAATGGCGATAAAACAACAGCAATAGCATTTGGTAGAAAAGCGGATAGAATTTTTTTTTAAGATAATTTTGATAATTCACAAATAATAATTTAATGGAATTTGAGGATAGTGTCAGGAACTTGGGGTTGTATGTAGACAACGAATTAAGGTTTACGCATCACATCAATAAAAGTCTTCAAAAGGATTATATTAATTTAAAACTAATTTATCATATTCTGAACACCCCGTAAAACCTCTGCTATGTGATTCTTTGGTCTTGTCGTAGCTGAATTATTGTGATGTAGCGTATGGTCTCTGATTGTCTAGTATTGACTCTAGAAACTTCAAAAGGGCTGTCTGAGACTAATGGCATAAGAAGATTTGAATATATTAGTTACACGTTAAAATTTAACAAATGGGTAAGTATGTACAATCGAAGACATCTGCATGAAATGTGTTTGTTCAATAGCTTATTGCGGAATAAATCCCCAACGTACTTGTTGATTGATTGACTGGTTTACCAGCGTGCGGTAGGCATTGCTGCCACTCCCAGAGTTATGCAGCTGGACCTGCTACGTGCACGCTGGGTTGGACTAGGTCATGCTTGTTGCCAGCAGCGAGAGCCACATGGCACATGGTAAGGGAATGTGGGATGGGAGGTGTAGGTATTTGTAAGATGCGTTACCGCATTGTGTCGTAAGGGAGCGTTTAAGCTCCCTTTTTTGTGTTTTTCGTTCTGGGCTTCTGCCTCTTCTGAGTCTTCTTCTGAAATGTTGCCACGTTGCGTCGTAATATGGAGTGTTTATGTTTTGTGTTTTGTGTTTCTTCGAATCTTCTTTTTCTTTTAATTCCTCGGTTTTCTATTGTAGAGTATATATCATTGCGATTTCTTTGTGGTGTTCATTTTTTGATCCTGATCCTCTCAGTTTTTGTTCTCCGCTGTAGCGTGGTCTCCCTATTTTTAGTTTATTGATGTTCGGTGCTGGCTCTTTCTTCAGTAGATGTGTTGGGTCCCCTTCCTTGGGTATGTCCCCAGTACTTCATTGCGTACATTTCTATCCTTTTTTTAATTGTCTTTCCTCCTAATAGTTTTGATGTTTTATGTGGTTGTTTTCGTGTTGTTGTGTTTGTGCCTTAGGGCATACTAATAAATATTAGTCTAGGAGCCTTCTGGAATTTCTAAAAATTTTCATGTATAGTACTAAGATCCAAAATAGCCGACAGATACGATAAAATATCACTTAACACAATTTATTATACTGTTAATTTTGAATTACAGCTTTAAGCCAACTATGTACACTACACGCCTAACTTATGGTAGTCTACATATTAAAAAAAATACAACAAAATATATCCATATCATTTATTACAGTAATATATAAGTCCAAATATAACGTTAATAAGAGTTCCCAATAACAAAAAAATATTTATAGTTATTCATTCAATGGAATTCAGTATGCAACAGTTATAAATAAATTACACTTGTAAATTACACCTGCACTTGCAAAGTGGTCAGCAGTCCAGATTGGCTTTAGCACATTTGCAGTTTTTGCAGTCTCCTTTGCAGGATCATTTAATCAATTCCCTTCATGATCGGGAAGCCTCTGGAATTGTCATCCAAACTGGTATCCATGACTCTGAAACCTTATTCCTAGCCAAATCCTTTGGAGAAGGAACCACTTGCTGTGCTGGTCATCCAAATACCTGCTTGATAAACTGCCCGTCGGATATGTTGAAGAAGCGCATCCTCAGTCGGTGGAAATTTGTCCATTGCTCGATTCTTCTGACAGAAAAGTTTCTTTCTTATCTGGTTGATACTGCCGAAAGAAATGGTTTTATCATAAAGAAAAACATTCAGTCATTCCAACTTCTTGAAGTATTCAGAGTCGGCTTTCAGCAGTTGGAATGGATGAGTGGCCAAATACACAAATGTATCAGTGACGTCTTGAAATGCTTACCATGCTTCCCAAATAGACTTCTTATTCTTACCTTTGAAGGCATAGGTTGAGTTAAACACAAGTAGTGCTCGTGATTTTGGCTCCCACAGGCTTGCACAGATGGCGTTGATGTGGTTAAACTTGTAATGCTTGCCCATATCAAAGGCCACTCAGATATCGGCCAAAGGTTGAGTCACTATTAGACCATATAATGTGCCAGCAAGGATGACAATCTCATCTGTATCTACAGTACGCACAAGGATACTCTTTGCCCTTTGCTGTAGTGAATGGAGTACATGAACCACAAACCTCGTGTCTGCCTCTTCATGATTGCATTTTTCCATGGGTGTCAAAAAGTTGAACAATTCCTTCTTGTTCATTGAGTCACGGAGAAAGTCCATCCAATTTCGTGGCAGTTTGTTGTTGACAGATACTTCCCTTCGAATCCCCTCACCTCTTCTTTCTGGGTAAACTCCTTTAAACTGTCTGGAATGTAGATGTCCCAAGCAACATCTAACCTTTGGACATTCTCTAGCTGCTTATGAAGGTAAGGTAGAAATATCTTGTCAGCATACTGATTGAAGGTGACGACACTAGTAGTGGGCAGGCAGTGGACGATGACGGCACCGTCCAGAAATTAGGCACCTTCCAGAAATTTGGAGTCATGAGTTGAAGGGGTAGTTGACCTGGTTGCTCAAGACATTGCAGTATTCCAGCCTTATTGGTTGACAAATGAATCTTACCAAAGTCTAAAATGGAAGGAGGGAATGACTGTATCTCATGCTCAAAAAAACTCATCCAAATCAGATTCCCGGTTCTGCATAGATGTTGGCTAAATAGTTCCACATTGTTCTGAAGTACTTTCAGCTTCCCCTGATGAGATGTTGCTTTATGCTTTGGTCTCTTGAAGATTGCAAAAGAATACCAACATTTTATGGTTTTTGCAGTAGTGGTGCCTCGAAAAGAAAAACTCATATCTGATATTTTGTCGTATTTGTCGTCCATTTTGGGTTTTAGTGCTGTACATGAAAATTTTTAAAAATTCCAGAGGGCTCCTAGGCTAACATTACAACAGTAGCTTCATACCAAATTTAGTGCTTTTATCCGCCAGGTAACGGTAAATTCAATAAGCCACCTCACTATAGTAGACAGCCTATAGTTACAGATGGTTTAATAATGTTAAATATTACGTATCTGCGCAACGCAATTAACAAGTTAGTCCAATTATATAGAATATTTAATTCATAAATCATTGTGCGGAAAATATATTATGCCAATTTTACCAGTGCTTTTTTAACATAACAAGCTTGACCTACTTTTGACAGCTGTAGTTTTTCTCACAAATCAGCGTTGACTTTTCGCATTGCTTGTAAATTATAATCAATTATAAGGCTTGAATTTTAACATTTAATGTATTAGGAACAGGGCTGTGTTGTAATTTTTAGGCCTATTGTGTTATCAGAGAGTTCCAGCGCCCTCATAATGTTTGCAGCAACTTACTATATGTAAGAATATCAATAGTAGTTCTTCGTTGATTTGGTAAATCTCACTGAATATAAAATTAATTTATAATTTACCATATTAATACAGTCGAATTGATTTAATTCAATTTTTTTCAGCGACAACCTTTCACTAGAAGTTTTATTGTTGATTTTTATGTATTATGACCTCCTGATTACGAAAAAAATATTTGCCCCCAAAAATTTCTGATTAATATATCTTGTACCAACAATCGAATGGAAATTTTAAAAATATCGGCTTATTTGAAATAAAATTCTTAAAAAATGTAGACCTGTCCGATATGTATAGGCCAATCCGCCATCTTGGAAAAAAATAGAAAACAAATAAAATGCACCAAACCCGGACGCAAAGTCAAATAGAACGGTCAAAGTTGGCGGGCGGAATTAAAATTTTTAATTCTTCGTCAAGTATCAAGGAGACATTGTGCATGATTTCTCTTTCTTCGATTGCAGGTTCTTTTAGGTACTTTAAGGGGATAAAGTTCTTTTTTTCTTTAAAAAAGTGCATTTTTTACAATTTTCAAAAATGCATTTTCTTTTACTCTCTTTTTTTCACCCATTTTTTTAATTTACCATGCGTATGCTTAATAAATTATAAAAAGGGGAGGGTCAAATTGACTATATAGATTAAGTACTATAATTGGCCTTTTGGTGCTGGTCGTAGAAAAACGTGTCTATATGATCGAGTTGTAACTCTGATAATTTTCCGCGGAATTCCATTTCCTATTAGAAAAGTGAATTAAATTTTCTTCAATCAACTTTTGTCTCACGACCAACTACACTTTCTAAATTAATATAGGTTCTATAGAAGATACGGTCCTGAATATATAAAGTCTTCTAAACTTCATCAAATCATTTTATATTCTCTCACTTATTTTAAGGAATAATTTATGTTTAACAAATTTCTTATATTGCTCGGGTAGATGTAGGTATGTAACAGATGCATCTGAAAACGTCGGCTGGCCGAACGAGTTTTATTTTAATCTGCCAATAAAATGGGGTAAATATTAATTTTTTTTATGTTTATTATTATATTGTCACATGTTTGAAGTATTTGTTGATCAAAAATTGAAATAGAATTCACATTTGAAGTAATATAAATTTGGTTTTAAATAATAAGAGTTCATTTCAATCAATATTTCATTTTATATGATAACAAATAATACGATTACTTATTATTGTTACTGGGTAGAAAATTAAATAATTAGTTTTAGAATTGCACTCTCGGAATACTCTTCCGTCGCCATTGTCTCAATGAAATTGTTCTTCATCCTGAACACTCACTGAGCTAGACTTTTTAGGAAAAAAGTCCAACTGATATATTATATCCTATTGTTTGGTACGATAGCTTTGCAGCCATTATGCGTCTTACAAAGCAGCTTAATCTTTAATCTATATTTAGAACTTCCTCAAGTAAAAAATTCCAAATTGATATTTAATAGGACTCAAAAGTTGTATTGGGTCTTAACAATGTGTTTTCAAAAATTCACTAAAATTAATTGACATTTACCGATTCTAAATTTTAATCAAACTTTGAAAAAATCGAATTATTTAAAAAATTGGTGCTACAATTTAAAAAATGTCCCAATGTGTTTAAGGACTGAATATGTAACTACGCAGCTCCTTGTCTAGTTTGACGTTTTTCAAAGCAATCTAGGAGCCATCGCGAGTAGGTAGCCTTCCATTTGAAGCACCTTTAGAAAACATCGGAAACTTTTTAGTTTACTTTGTGCTCAAACTTAAATAAAACTGCAATCTGATTCTCCTGAAACCATCTCGATTTTCAGTTAAACAAGCTAAAGGAGCAGCTTCCGTAACAATTTTAAAACATTTTTCCAGACCTTGTGTGTAGAAAGTAAATTTCGAAATATCAATATCTGCGTTAACTGAAATACACGAATATAGAACCTCATCTGAAATAGTACTAGTGTGGTGGCTTAGCGAAAAGATCGTGACCTACTGGATTAAAGCTCCAAATTTTGCACACTTGTTATATACCCTCAGTACTATCAATTCAGGGTGAGGTGCCCGATTTCAGTGTCCACCATCTTGAAATACGACGCCGTCTTTGTTTTCTTTGGACTGTACCTGTAAATTTTCGACTATTATTTGACTTTTACTAAATATCTCCCCAATTTCTAGGTTTGTATCAAAAATAATTTAATTTAAACTAAATTTGCTACAATTTGAGACTAGAGCCGCTTTTGTAACTTTAATATTTTGCAAGATACAAGCTTCCAAAGTTTTGGATTTTTTTTAGGTTATTACGAAAGTATATTTTTGTCGGTTTTGCTATATCTCCAATGCAGTCAGTTGTACAGCAAACATTGTTTTATTAATGTTTATGAAGAATAAATAGGGTACAATGTGAGTAAAGAAAGACATCGATACAATCACAATTTGCTGAGGTAATGTATTTGACCATATTACAAATGTTTCAATAAAAAAAATTACAGAATAACTATTAAGAAAATAATCATAAAAATTATATTTATAATGTTGTTATTATTATATTTATAATGTTTTTGTTTACTGTTCACAATGGCCTTTGCAATGACAAAGAGCTGTGCAGGCAAGTGCAGCCTTGTTACAAACGCAATTCTTTTAAAGCATAGGGGTTCAGACTTACATCCGCACTTGATTAATTCCCTACAGCTTTTGCTTGCTTCCGGTATAGACATCCAATTGTTTGCCATGTCTCTTTGTTTCTTTTTCATCCAAAGTTAGCCTGAGAAGGTGCATCACTCCAAAGATTTCAAACTGGTTAACCAGATGCTAGATTGATATATGCAGCGATTATTGTGTTAAATGAGGGCATCCTGTGTAGGCTGTAGACTTTGCGTCGTCTTTACTTTTTTCCTTGTGTAAAGAGATCCTCTCTGAGCTTGTTGATGCTATCAAGTTCTGTTGTGCCATCGTACAGAATGCATGTAAATCGTTCTATAAGTTCAAATGTCTTTGTTTTAGCATCTACTGGCTGAAATGGATGTTTTGCAGAGAAGATAAATCCCTTAGTGCCTGGAGGGTACGCTTTCCATGTCTTCCATGCTGACTCTTTCTCCTTACCAAAAAATTTTGATGTAGTGTCTGAATCCGTGAAAGCAAGGAAAAGGGGCAATGCTTGCGACATGTTTTCTCCGAACTTTTGGCAGATGACGTTGATATGATAATAATAATAATAATAATAATAATAATACTTTATTAATCCTTTAGATCATTATACATGATATAGGATAAGTCAATTTCACAAAAATATGTATTTAATACGTCAATAACGTAAGTACCAATAATACATTGAGGAAAAAAAATGAATAATAGATAAAAGTATAAATATAACTACACGCATTGTAAATAGTCTACACAAGTCAAGTACACAAAATATCAAGTGTTTATCCTTACCAAATGTAATCCAAAATATAACATTAGTTGTGTAAATAAAATATGCCTACCTACCACAATAACATCTGTGTCAACTGTACTTATGAGGATATTGGTTGTACCTTTTTGTAATGCATCAAATATATGAAGACACATTCTGGCATCAGCTTCTTCGTGGTCAGTTTCGGGCATCGGTGCACTGCCATTTTTTGAAATAACAGATTTACATAGGTGATGTATATTTCTTTACCTTCTTGTAAGTCATAAGCTACGACTGCATCACTTAGTAGGGTAAACAGTTCTGTCTTGTTTCTGAATTCTTCAGAAATGTAACAAAGTTTTTGGGGAGTGTGGTTTACCTTGTGACTTTTCTCCTTTCTCCCTTCACACGTGTAGTTTCCTTCAGACTGTCTGGCTTGTATATGTTCCATACAACTCGATTCTTAGGCAATCCTGAAGTTGTCTCTTGATCCATGGTAAGAAGACCATATCACTATTTTTTCCAAATGTATATGCATCATATTTGGGAAGTGTACATGTACAATGGCAGATCCATCAAATATTTTGGTATCAAAGTTTGGTACATCGTGGTCTTTAATTGAAGATAGGCAGGACAGTAAATCTGATTTATCGTCAGTCAGTCGTAAATCAAAGTCGGAGGCCAAGCATTTAGAAAGTCTGGATGCTGGTATCTCGCAAAATATTAAAGTCGCAAAAGCAGATCTAGTCTACAGTTGTAGCAAATTTACTCTAGATTAAAATTGAATCGAATAGTGTTGCCGTAAACCCAATCGATTTTCGTAATAACCTGAAAAATGTCCAAAACTTTGGAAACTTGTATCTCGCAAAATATTAAAGTTACAATAGCGGCTCTGGTCTCAGATTGTAGCAAATTTAGTTTAAATTAAATCGTTTTTGCTACAAACCCAGAAGTTGGGGAGATATTTAGTAAAAACCAAATAAAAGTCGAACATTTACAGTTACAGTCCAAAAAAAAACAAAGATTGCGTCGTACTTCAAGATGGCGGACACTGAAATCGGGCACTCCCCCCCCAATTAATAATAAGAACTCTGCAAAATTTGCCGCTTTAATCCAGCAGGTCACGATTCTGCCTAGTATTGCCTCTAAGCCACCACACTATACATAGGGTGAGCGAATCAGTTATTTTGCATTTATACCAAGGTTCACGAAAATCTAGGATATGACTTTCAGGATGGGCAAAAACCGCATTTCGTTGAATAAATGGGTCAATAACATCTCTGTTCTCGTTTCGAAGATCTCTAGAATAGTGAATCGTTTCCCACATAATATGTACTACTACGTCTTTGCCTGAGGACTTGATTTTAAACCAAACCTAGTATACATTTTAAGTACGAATTCTATAAGTTCCCGATTCGTCTCCCCTTTAGGAACGTAAAGATGCAAAATTCTATTCACATCTACTATACGATAATTTTCCAGCATTCTGTGCGAAAGATCTTCTCAGCAGAAATTAAACAATTGCCTCACACATTTGTAATAAATATTTTTCATCCGAATTTTAAATCATCTACGAGATGGCCAAGTTCAGGAATATCTGTTGCAACTGCTTGAAAATCAATAATAGGAAGTTGCCCACATTTTGCCAAACATTTTCCAATAGGCCCAAAGTATGGGGTGAAGACATTTTCTCCTTTAAGCTGATGAAGCACAACGAAAGAATTGATGAAGAGAGACAGTTTAGAATTCCGAGGCTTAACTTTGATGCACTGAATTATACCGAAATGATTCAATGGAATGAATGCAATGTCTGAACCGCTCATCATGCGTAGTATTGTGGATGAGATTCTATATTTATGCATTTCATGTAACATAATTACTGATATTTCGAAATACTGAAACTCAGGTACCTACTCGTGGTAAGCCCTGAATTACTTGAAAAATATTAATATATTTAGACGACCTTTTCAAACTGGAGCAGTCAATTTTTTAAAACATTTTTTTTTCAAACTTTAAGTAATTTTGGAAACCAGTAAACGTCAATTAAATTTTTGGAAACACATTGTTAAGGACCCAATACAACTTTTGAATTCTATAAAATATCAGTTTTGGAAAACAAACTTTTGTAAAAAAAATTTGTATGGCTTGTGGAACCTCAGTACCTATTGTCTGTTCACCCAGCTCTGAGACCTCATGTAAACAAACAAATATATATATATGTTCACTTTCACTTGACCTTGCCGAAACGCCTCCTTATTGGCTGCATTTGAGATTTGGTAGCATTTGACAACAGTGACAAAACATGTATTTGTTTTGACGTGGTCTAGAGCTTGGTAAACAGACATTTAACAGAGTTTAGTTAAATTTTGCGGTAATAATACTGAGCACCAAATAAAATATTTTCACATTAATTTTTGATTTAAGTTGTTACGATCTCGAAAATTTTATTAAATGTTAAGTGTTTGTATTGACGATTTTTAAAGATTCAAGTTTAGGACCATCGGAGACACCTATTGGTAAAGGTCACATGTTAATTTCACTAGGCGAAGAATTAAGTAGTTAACCATAAATGAGGTTTCGCGGTAACACGTTTAAGGCTAAGTGGGGGAAACGGCATGCAGAGAGGTGCAAATATGGCCAGCAACGCATGCATTTGTGAAGATTATCGGGGATAATTTGCGTATTTGTAGGAATAGTTGCACACGTTAGCACAATGATGCGTCGTCCATTGTTTAATATATGGATATACAGTGTGTCCCAGGATAGATGTAACAAGAGGTGTAATGGACCAAAAATTTTGGAATTTTGGAATGGTATTTGGGGATTGAGTCCTGCTTGTTGTAAAACTAAAGTATACCAAAAATGACTTGATTTCGTGTGTTTTATAAGCAAAGTTGTGAAAATCACCACTAATAAAGTTCCTTTATTTTTCAAAATATGGAAAAATTTCACTAAGAAAAGTTATTTAGAATGCAATTTTATACCTCTATACCAAATTTCAGGAATATAAAATTATTTTTTTGAAACTTCCCATTTTTTCAATAAATTAGTATTTTATTTTGAACCATTCAATTAAAACTGCATAGAAATTATTTTTTGTGAATTAGTATTTAAAGTTATGTAGAAGCTAAAAGTAGGCTATGAGAAAAGCAGTGGATGATTAATATTTGCTCCTATACAACTTTAAATATGAATTCAACTCTTAATTCGCAAAAAATGGGAAGTTTCAAAAAAATAATTTTATATTCCTGAAATTTGGTATAGAGGTATAAAATTGCATTATAAATAACTTTTCTTAGTGGAATTTTATCATATTTTGAAAAATAAAGTTACTTTATTACTGGTGATTTTTACAACTTTGCTTATAAAACACCCTGTAGAGCACCAATTCAAGTCATTTTTGGTATACTTTAGTTTTACAACAAGCAGGACTCAATCCCCAAATACCATTCCAAAATTCTAAAATGATTGGTCAATTACGCCTCTTGTTACATCTATCCTGGGACACACTGTATACGCCGCGCCGTCTTGGTCAAATTTTGGATAGCCATCTGAGACACGCGTTTGGAACGTCTCCAATTTGTTAGGGTTTTCGCAGTTGGTGGCGTTTTTTTTTCTTTTGCCCCCTTTTTACTACTATTACCTTTGCATATGTTGAGCAGAGAAAATCATTTGGCGCTATAGCGTTATATTAAAGCTATAATAATAAATTTAAAAATATCGTTCTAAAGATTTGTATTTCAACTTTCAAAATATAATTTCAATAATAATTTTTTGTTATTTTATAGCCATATATAGACATATGGATTAGTTAAATATATATCTATAATTAAAAGTTCCAATTTATTTCTAAAATGTGTATTTTCCAAGACTAAAAGGTGTTTTGGTTTTACATTTTAATAATACATGTTATTATGTTTTTATTTAAAAATTTTTATTATTTTGTTTTTCTTTCTTTCCCTGGTTACTTGAGACTTGGTGAAACTTATATTTACTCAGCAAGTGAACTGATCGCCACACTACTCCCCCGCTAAGAAAAAGATCAGTCAGTCATTCAATTCGTCAATAGCAAAACGAAATTTTTAATCAACGGTGGAGTGACATCGCATTTGTCAGTTAATAAATATGCTGGTTTAATTCTGTCAATATTTACCGTGACGGCTTTAACAAAGTAACCAACTTATCTGTACGGGACAACACTTTAAAAGGCCCTTCGTACAGCGGAGTAAAAGATTTCTTAAAACGTTCTTTCCGAACGAAAACAAAATTACAAGTCAATATGTCTGAACTGACGAATGATTTGTACTTAACATGTGAAAAGGTTGAATGAACGTTAAATTATCAAAAGAAGTACGTAATTTAGTAATAAAACAAGGAATATCCGTACAAGTACGATTGATATGATTTTATGAAAAATTCACCTGGTAAATGTATAGTTTGACCAAAAACGAGTTCTGCGGAGGAACATTGCAAATCGTCTTTAGGGATGGTCCTGAGAGCCAATAGTATGATAGGAAGTTCATCTACCCAATGTGGTGTAGAAGCTTTAGCTCTCAAAGCAGTTTTAAGAGATTTATTAAACCTTTCAATCATCCCGTTCGAGGAAGGATGATATGGTGTCGTACGTATTCTATGAAATCCCAAAATTCTTTGAACAGTTCCGATTCAAATTGGACGCCCTGATCGGTTGTCACTGTGGCAGGGACACCGAATCGGCAAACATAATTCTGAAATAACCTACGCGCTACAGTTTCTGCAGTAATATCCTGAAGTGGATAAGCTTCGGGCCATCTAGTAAAACGTTCGATCACAGTAAGAATATAAGAACAGCCTTTAGAAGGAGGTAATGGTCCTATTAAATCTATACGTATGTGGTCGAAGCGTTCTTTAGGAATATCAAAGTTAGCAATCGAGCTCCTTGTATGTCTTGTCACTTTATTAGTTTGACAGCTAATACAAGTTTTTGCCCAGATATTACAATCTGAAGTCATTTTGGGCCAAAAATAATTTTTAGAAACTAATGTTCTAGTGGCTTTGATACCAGGGTGAGATAAACCATGAAATATATCAAAAATTGTCCGTCTATAAACGATAGGAACATAAGGACGAAGTTTAGGGCGGGAAACGTCGCACCAAATAAACTTGTCAGAATATGGAATTTTAATTTTCTTTAAATGAAAAGTTCTCTTTGTGTTCAATGAAGTATCTGATAATAAAAATTTAGGGTCAGAATCATCTTCTTAAGCTTCGCTCAAAAAACTTAAGTCAAAGTTAATATCAATTAGGTTAGACTTTTGGGTAACAATTGGGGAAATGCATTGTTGTAAAGAAGACGTATCATGTCACGTGATAAAGTGTCAGCAACAATGTTATTTTTTCCTTTGATACATCTAATTTCGCAGGCAAATTGAGCAATGAATTCTAAATGTCTAGTTTGCCTGGGAGATCTTTCAGTTTTAGTGAATAATGCTTTGACCAAAGGTTTATGGTCAGTAAAGCAAATAAATGTGCAACCTTCTAGTAAAAATATGAAATGTTTAATCGCTGTAAACAAAGAAAGAAGTTCCTTGTCAAAGGTACTGTATTTTGTCTGTGCTAAAGTAAGTTTTCGTGAGAAAAAGGCTAATGGAGCAAGTACACCTTAGTCATCGCGTTGTTCAAGAACTGCCCCTATAGAGACATTTGAACAATCAACTGTCAGCGATAAAAATGAGCTATCATTACAATGAGGATGTGCTAAAAAGGTTGCACCAGCTATAGCTGCTTTGGCTCTGGAAAAACTGTGAAGACAGTCGGCGGGCCAATCATTTATTATTTTAACTTTATCATGTAGTAAGCTAGTACAAAGTTCATATAAAGGAATTAAGATTTCAGCGAAAGAAGGTATGAAACGGTGATAAAAGTTAACCATACCTATGAAACGCTGAAGTTGTTTGACTGTAGTATGTAAGGGAAAATTATTAATGACATCAATACGTTCGGAAGAAGGTAAAATACCGGCTGAAGAAATATTGTGTCCTAAAAATGTCACCTAATATGCATTTTGAAGGTTCAATATTTATGCCATATAATTCTAACATCTGAAAAACAAGTTTCAAGTGATCTAAATGTTCTGAACTAGATTTACTTGCAATCAGAATGTCGTCTAAATAGACGAAAATGAAGGGCAAACCTACTAAAACTTCGTTCATGAAACGTTGGAAAGTTTGACCGGCGTTACGTAAGCCGAAAGGCATACGCTCAAATTCAAACAAACCGAAAGCAGTAGTAATCGCTGTTTTAAAAACGTTACTTTTTGCGACATGTAAGTAGATAAGCAAAGAGAGTTCTAGAGCGGAAGTGACTTGGATGGCATGTGTCCATCGAGATCTGACCATGAGCTGTTGGTCATTGTCGTCGGAGCTGAAGAGTGCTGCATTACGCGGTATGGGGGTGTGTGTGTGAAGTCTGTACCTAATGCCCTTCTGGCTAAGAAATTGGTCATTGTCGTCGGAGCTGAAGAGTTCTTGTGGTGAAGAGTGAAGAGTGCTGTATTACGTGGTATGGGGGTGTGTGAAGTCTGTACCTAATGCCCTTCTGGCTAAGAAATATTTCAGCATGACTGTGCAGAGATTTTAAATTTAGGTAAATTGAATATAAACGACGACGACGACGACGGTTGCTGGCCCCGAGACATAGGAGTGAGAGGAAGTGATAAGAAAACGGATATGTGATAAGAGAGAGTGTAACATTTGTATAGAAATGCAAATTAAATGAAATTTTTATCATAACCGCCGGTTAGGGTGGGCAATATATTTATTTATTATTATTATATTATGGTGATGTTTGAATGTGAACATAGGCGTACATAAATTAAAAAAAAAAACTGTTGAATTTAATCAAATTCAGATATAAATTAAACAAAAATTGTATTGCTATTTCATTTATTACACAAAAAAAAACATTATAATATTATTCATTCACACTGCTGCGGAGAGACATGACATTTTTCCTAATAATTTTAATTATACACTTTACAATTAGGAGAGAAGAACAAACTGTAATGTAATACAGCAAACCAGACACCGCTTCCACTCCAATATCATAATTTTGTTTTTCAGAATTTGCATTGCTGATGATGGTAGGTGCAGTACAGGGGGTGGCAGCACAATAATTTTAATTATACACTTTACATAAATTAAAAAAACTGTCGAAACCAGGATTTGAACCCGGGACCTCTAGAACTTCAGTCTAATGCTCTCCCCACTGAGCTATTTCGACTTTAATCAAATTCAGATATAAATTAAACAAAAATTGTATTTCTATTTCATTTATTGTACGATACTTCCAATCTCAATAAAAGTGGCCGTTAATTAATTATATCGCAAGGAAATAAAACCGAGAAAGCGTTGATATGTTATTTCATAGGAAACAGGAAAAGATGATAAACCTGCCTACATAGCCACAAAGTGCACGTGATGACAAAGCAAGTTGAAGGAAGGAAGTTGATAAATATATTCCATTAGTTGGTTATGTGAAAATATCATTTAGTACTGATGTAGATGTCGACGAGTATAAAAGCATAAACTGAGATTGAGATCACTTACTTTCCAAGTTATAAATAATTTTGTTAGCAAGTGTTTGTGCGCATTACTGATTTAACGTAAGTTCTATTAATTTATTTTATTGCAATTTATCTCAATATAATACAAAAAAATATTTTTAGATGGACTTAAATAAACTGAATGCCGTATCACTTTTAGATACAAAGCCAACCATCAAATTAACGGACCTCCCACTAGATACACCTGTTCCAATAATTTCAGCAAAGCTAATAAAAACCAAATTTGGAACAACGGTTCTATTAGAATTCGGTGACAGCACAGCATTTTTACCAAAACGAGTGGTTCCCCATATGAAGGATAATTTGGAGAATTTCACAGCAGGAAAATACAGCCTGATCTTTAAAGGTCAAAAAGATGTTAATAAGCCTGCATTAGGAACAACATTCGAATTTATTGAAACCGAAAGTTGGACTCAAAGTGCATGTAAGTAATTTATTATGCATTTTGAAGATATTTATTAAATGCCATTTTTCTTTTAATTTTAGCTGATTCACAACAATTCTAAAAGTGGCTGTGGGCGGATCCATACACATAAAGAGCTGCAATAATTTAGGAGCTGCAATAATTTAGTATGTATAAGTGCATTATTTGTAGAAAGAAATTCAAAATTCGCTTTTTTGTTGAAAATCACGCATTTTTTTATAATAATAATACAATATACTCGAAAGTAGATATTTCTATTTATTTGTTATATAATGAAAATTTATTTAAACGATTGATTCATCAATTTGTGGGGTTAGATTATACACAAAACATTGAAAAAGTAAAACAATTATTTATAAATATTCAACCTAAGTTTACTGCAGCATTAGAGTTCAAACTCTCGAGCATAGAAGTTTGCAAGAAGTGTATTGTATTATTAGATAAAATTTGATAATGGATATATGTAATTTAAGTGATGAAATTGTGAAGAAGTTTCAAAATGTAACAAAAATTTTGAGTGAGTGTAAAAATATTATAGGTCGGGAAAAATGGTTAAAATTAGTGAAAGGGCATTTAAGTTTGCTTAACCAAGCATTAAAAAATCGCAATTCTATTGGAATTCGTAGAAAAATTCATACAAATATTGGACATTTAAAAAAAGTTAAAATTTTAATAAAAAATTTAGGCAACATTGGATGGGGTTTGAGTGGTAGAGTAAATAGAAGTTCTAGAATTAAATGGGAGGATATAAATTCGGTATTTTCAGGTCGCATACGTTCAGGTTTAATAATAAATTTAATACATAAAGATATGAGACAGTTCCTTGATGATTCCTTCTTTCTATTCAAGTCACGAATAAATAATATTCTCAAATCACAGCCGGCAATCAAAGTGAATGCATGTTTTTGTGGGGAATTCATTAAAAATAATAATATTAAGTCAGAAGAAATGGAATTTAAATATTTCAACACTAAAAATGCCTCAATTGATATCAGCACTGATTTAAAGTTGTGGTTTCAGGAATATATTATAGATAAAATTTTAAATAAATTAGAGGAATTCCAGGAAAAAGAGTCGGGATTTGTGCTACAAAAAATAATAAGTTTAGAAATAAATATTAATAAGGTTGAAATGGGTAACGGCTCATCTTTCATTAGACTTCCCAATCAAATAGCTAAAAAACATGCATGTGTCAATGTTAAAAATTATGATGATGAAGCATGCTTTGCCTGGTCCATAATTTCGGCTTTGTATCCCGTTGACAGTAATTCCGATAGAATATCATCGTACCCCCACTACTCCGAAATTTTGAATTTAAAAAATATTAAACTTCCAATGTCACTACTACAAATTACAAAATTTGAAAAACAAAATAACATTTCTGTTAATATTTATATGCTAAAATTGTTTGGAAATAATTTTCATTCAGTACCAGCTCGTTTAACTAAAACCAAATTAGAAAAACATGTAAACTTATTAATGATTCAAAATAACTATACAGATGAGCGTGAAAAAAGTACTGATGATGATGATTCCAATCTTGAAATAAAATATCATTTCTGTTGGATAAAAGACCTTTCCAGACTTGTGTCTAGTCAAATGAGTAAACGTAATGGAAAACTGTACATTTGTGATATATGTTTAAATTATTTTTCTAGTGAAGCAAAATTAAATTTACACACAGTAGACTGTAAAAATGTTAATAAATGTAAAATATCATTTCCAAAGGAAAAAATTGTAAAGTTCAAAAATTATAATTATAAAGAGCCTGTACCGTTCATATTGTACTGCGATTTCGAATCAATGCTAGAACCATTTTCCGAAATTAGTCAAACTAAAACTTTAAAATACCAAAAACATACTGCTTTCAGCGCAGGATTATATTTTAAATGTTCGTATGATGATAGCTTATCGTATTATTGCAGCAATCGTGGTTTTAACTGTATAGAGTGGTTTTCAAAACAATTAGAGAATATCGGTGAATTTCTCGAATCAAAATTAAAGACTATTGTACCAATGGACATTTCTGAACATCAGCAAAAAGAGTTCGCCGCATCAACTCACTGCCATATTTGCGAATCAATATTTAAACCTGAAGATAAGAAAGTACGTGACCACAACCATTTCACAGGTAAATACCGCGGACCGGCGCATGAAAACTGCAACTTAAATTTTAAAAAATCATTTATAGTACCGGTCGTCTTTCATAATTTATCTGGATATGACGCTCATTTTCTAATCAAAGATCTTGCAAAAACCGGTCAGATCACTTTATTGCCAATCAATAAGGAAAAATACATATCGTTCACAAGAAGTGTTGAAGGCTCGGTAATAAAATTTCGGTTTATCGATTCTTTCCGATTTATGGCCGCATCGCTGGATAAACTATCATCATATTTAACAAAAGGGGAATTAACAAATTTGCAAAAAGAATTTAGTGATTTAGATAGTGAAAAGTTTAATATGCTTACGAGAAAGGGCGTCTTCCCATATGATTTTATAGATTCTTTTAAAAAATTATCTGAAACTGAGTTGCCGGCAAAAGAACATTTTTACAATAAATTAAATGACTCTAATATAAGCGATGAAGATTACCAACATGCTCGGAATGTTTGGGAAAAATTTAATATTAAAACACTAGGTGAATATTCAGACTTATATCTAAAAACTGATGTAATTTTATTGGCAGATATTTTCGAAAATTTCAGACAAAAATGTTTAAATATTTATCAATTAGATCCGGCACATTACTATACACTACCGGGCTATACGTGGGATTGTATGTTAAAGTTTACAAAAGTAGAGTTGGAACTTTTACAGGACATCGACATGCTTTTATTTATTGAACGTGGTATTCGAGGTGGTGTAAGTCAGTGCTGTAATAGATATGCTAAGGCTAACAATAAATTTTTGTCAGAATATGATTGTTCAAAACCTAGTTCTTATCTATTATATCTTGATATAAATAACATGTATGGATGGGCCATGGAAGCCTTTTTGCCCTACAAAGGGTTTCGGTGGGTGGAGAATTTTGAAAATTTTAATGTGATAGATGTACCAGACGACTCAGAAAACGGATATATTCTCGAAGTTGATTTAGAGTACCCGGAACATCTACACGACAAACATAAAGATATGCCTCTCTGTCCGGAACATCTAGTGCCGCCGGGATCAAAATTACCAAAACTGATGACGACACTCTACCATAAAACCCGATATGTAATACACTATAGAAATTTAAAGCAAGCTTTATCCTTGGGGATTAAACTTATAAAAATTCACCGTATATTAGAGTTCAAACAATCTCCATGGCTAAGACCGTACATAGAGTTAAATACAAAACTGCGCGCAAGTTCGAAAAATGAATTTGAAAAGAATCTATTTAAGTTACTAATTAATGCAGTTTTTGGTAAGACTATGGAAAATATTCGTAAGCATCGGCTTGTAAAATTGGTGTCGAAATGGGAGGGTCGATATGGTGCTAAAAATTACATCGCTAGCCCCAATTTCCATAGCCGTGCTATATTTGACGAGAATTTAGTGGCTATTGAATTAAATAAGTCTGAAATTTTTTTCAACAAGCCTTTATACATCGGATTATGTATTTTAGATATATCGAAAACTTGTATATATGATTTTCACTATAATTTTATGTTGCAAAAATTTGAAAATAATGATGACTGTAAATTGCTGTACACCGATACGGATAGCCTTATTTATGACATAAAATGTGAAGATGTTTATGAGAAAATTATAAAAGAAAACATTGCTAAATTCGATACTAGTGACTATCCACCCAACAACCGATACAATATCCCTTTAGTTAATAAAAAAATTCCCGGGATCATGAAAGATGAGTTAAATGGTAGCATAATGACCCATTTTGTAGGTTTACGGTCAAAGATGTATGCGCTTAGAGTTGAAGGGGAAAATGTTATAAAAAAATCTAAAGGGGTAAAGACTAATATTGTAAAAAATAAAATTTCATTCGATGACTATAAGAACTGTTTGGAAACTAAAACCGAACTGTACCGAACCCAAAGAACCATCCAATCACATTTACATAAAGTCTACTCGGTTAAGCAAACTAAAGTTGCTTTGAACCCCTCCGATGATAAAAGATATTTAATCCAGGATTCAACAGATACATTACCTTGGGGTCACTACTCAATTATGATAGAATAAATTGTTTTTAGTTGAAACGTAAGGGTAAACATGGAATTACTGCCGCACCATGCCAATTTTATCAGCGAACCATTTTTTACACATCTTCTTAGCAATGAAGTGAAAAAGATGAATCCAAAAAAAACTTAGTTTAATAGCGTATACTGCTTTATGTCAAAATCAAACTAAAATAGAATGTGCTTATTGTTAAGATTAAACTATTGTAGTAGCTATTGCAGCTCTTTTGTATTTAAAATAATATTTTATAAAACTTATTACTGTCTGTACATTATAAGCTCTTTTTTATGTGTTTAAAATAATATTTTATAAAACTTATTACTGTCTGTACATTTTAAGCTCTTTTTATGTGTTTAAAATAAAATTTTATAAAACTTAACTCTGATTTTTATTTCTAGGAATTAGGAAAAATCAAAAAACACTTCATTATCATACATACTTTATTTATGATATAAATATTTTCAAAAAAGATGTGATTTTTTGTCTACATATAATACATTTATCAAAATTAACTGAACAATCACTACAACATACTGTATGCTTACAGGGCATAAAAACAACAGAGAGCTCATTTTCTAAACAAATTTTACATAACAGTTTATTACAAGTTTCAACTTGATTAATTTTTACATCCTGTGCTTCTTCTGATACTAGCATTTCTTTTATCGCTAGTGATGACGTTACATTTTTTTCATTCTTGAGCTGATTATATTCACATTTAGAATTAAAGCGGGCATGCTCTTCCCACACATTATCTCCAGAACTCCAATTCATTAAACCCACACCACAGTGAAAACATATGACTTGATCACCTGTGCCGGTATAGTAGAAACCTACCTCAGCTAATTCTCTCGGTTTTTGGCTTATCTGAGGGGGCCAGTTCTCAAATGTTTTTAAGCGGCTTTCCAAAGTCATTTTATCTGAATAAAGCGGGGTCCGTCTTCTCTTAATAAATAACGAATTATCCTCACCATTTTCAAAAAACGCACAGTCGGGGCTCCATCTCAAATGATCTACTGTGGGATCATCACCCTCACACCAATTACATAATTCAATTTCACATATTGGACATTTAACTATGTCTTCTTGACCAACATAAATGAAACCAGCTAGAGCTAGAGTAGACTTTGGAAATTCTGATAACCAATTTTCAAATGTTTCTAATCTTTTCTCATACTGCACATCCATTTTATATACCAGTCAAATAACTACTGAATTGGGATAAATAATAAGATGGTATTTATTTGAAAATATTTATTCAAGCATTTAATATAAACATTTTTCTATCTAAATCATTCATAACCTTAGCTCTATTAAAATGTAAACATTCACGAATACAATGCATTTGAATGGAATGTGGTAATAAATCACATAAATATAACATTACATTATCTGAAGGCAGTTCATAATTAGATTCACATAGTATATTATTGGTGACATTCAAAAAATTATTGTAAAATCCAGCAAAATCTAAACCATTTAATACATGTATAGTTGAATTGATAAGCCTACTAATGTCAATAAATTCACGCACAGTATTTTCACATATATAAAACGTAACAAAATCGTTAGCCACTTTCAACATCTTAGCACCCATAAATGATGATGTGTTGATAATGTAATTTGAAAACTGCTTCACCGCAGCAGCCTCCTCATCCTCCCCAAATCCACTATCAGCATCGAAGTAATTATTGGAAAGTTGTTTAAGGTAAGTAATAAAATCATACCAATCTTCAGCATCGAAGGAAATGTTATGAGCTTTATTGATCTGCTCATTAGCGGCCATTAATATTTTTACAGCTGGAACATTGTTTCGTGCACTACTTAATCCAACTTTTATTCTATATGAAGAGTTTTTCATGGCGAATACACGTTCATAAATGTACTTTTCTTCATTTTGGATTGCAACTCTATACTTTTCGGTAATTCGATCAACTTCCCGCCAATGATCGAAATCTTCAGAAAACGTGGGGCTAGGTGTGTTTGATGCCATGTTTCACGACTAACTAACAGTAACAGGCTTGATATATTTCAAATAAATTAGCTGCACCAGCAATACTTCCGGTTAATCAAAAGGCCTCTTATCGAGCTGAATTTGTGCGTGTTTTCCATAAGAACCAATGTTAAATCACATAATTCTAGTCAATTGAAACAATTCCCCATTTAAATACATGCAAATCGAAACACATCAGAGTATATTTGTGTTGTCTATCCAACTATTGTGAGATTTATCTAAACCTAACCATTTAACAAAAATTTTATTGCTACGCTTACGTAATACTTTTTCTATTAAATAAACATCCGAATATTTAGCTTTTTGAAGTTCTTCGGCATAAAATCCACCGGCGATGGGATTTCCACGCAAATCCTGAAGAAGGTAGGTGATGGGATTGGTAATCTGTACTTTAACGATTTTAAATAATTCCGTTGTCCAATTGGGAGTGTATCCTTTTTCAAATACATGTTTATGCTTACTAATACGAACAAGGTTGCCAACTTTAAATTTTCTCGGATCTGTCGCCATCTTAATAAAGTTATAAGAGGAATTTAAAATAATTTTTTCATTTTTCTTGTTTATTTCACATGGTTTCATACCCGTAGTTCGATGGCGTTGCGTATTGTAATTATCAGTTATTTGAGGTAGTATATCAAGCCATCTGTACGTTCCGTTCAAACTAAAGTATTTGTATAACTTTTCCTTTAACGTTCTTATAACACGTTCCACAATTGCAGCCTTTTTAATGCTGAACGTACTATAATGGTTAACGTTGTACTTTTTCATCAGGCTGTTAAAACCAGTGTTATAAAATTCAGTACCTTGATCTGATTGTAAATTTTTAGGTATTCGTTTACCATCTTTGAATATTTCACCAACAGCCTGCGTTATCTCTTTTCCCGATTTAGTTTTTAAAGGTTTGGTCCAAACAAATTTCGAAAAACAATCAATCATCACTAATATATATCTAAAGTTACTATTAACATGTGCGTGATCCATTACAGCCAAGTCCATTTGCCAAAGATCATCAAAACCTTTTATGATAGTACGCCGACGCTTGAAATTTTTTCTAGCTGGTTTATGGAGTTCGTTTATCACTTGAATTTTTTCTTTTGTATGCTCCATGACTACTCACCAGCAGCAGTGTTATCAGTGAACTAACTTTTTCTTTTTAAGATTGGCCATATCTAAATAAACTTCAGACATTTGTCTTACGACGGTATCTCTAAATTCATTTAGCTCCCTTTCAATATTTTTTATAAAATTTTCCATCGATATTATTTTAGCAGATTGATTTAGCTCCCCTTCAATATTTTTTATAAAATTCTCCATCAATGTTATTTTAGCAGATAGATCTAGATCTGATATCTTATCCAAGTTTAATGTATTTACCTGTACAGCCGATTTTAAGTTAGAAATTGCATTTGACAAATCAGTAATTATTATAGTTCTATCATTTTTGAGTATATTTATTTTATTTGAAAACTCGTTTCTTAAATTCCCAACATCTTTCTTGATGATCTCAAGCGATTCGTTGAAACTCTTGTATTTATATTCAAATTCTCGAATAGCATCTATTGAAGACATTTCAATAATTGTATGGAGTTCCTTATCTAGAGATTTTAGGCTACCATCTACATATCTTTTATTACAAACATCATTATCATTAGTAGGTGACTTAACATTACTAAGTTTTAGGTTTTCCACATCTATATTTCCATCCTCGGTGAAGATGAAGCCATGCCTATAAGGTGAAAGTAAATAGGAACCACTACTTGGAACACTATCTTGGCCTATATTAGACCTACCGAACTTGTCTACGGGCATATTGTAAATGATGATACTTAGCAAAGTTGTAAATATTTAAGCAATAACACCTATTTCCTTCAGTTCCGATAATATACTCAAGATCTCATTATCGTGAGAATCTGTGTTTCCAGCGCTTTTTGAGGCTATTAAAAGTTTTAGTCTATCAACAAGTTCATTTACGTCATCCCAGTAAACGTATTCTATTGGTTTTTCATTGTACACAGCCATGCCAGATCCGCTTTTCGAAGGAGCATTTTGTGACTTACTCCTAATTCTTGGATCATATCGAGGTTTTACATATAGAGGTTTTATTACACTCGTATATTTATAGTGCCTATGCCCCCTTCGTTGCTCCTGCGGATTGTAATCGCGTTTGTGAGCACTGGTTAAATCTAGAATTTCTTTGTAATTTTTTAAATCAGTTTCATTGAACCCATTGGGGTTTTTCATAAATATCAATTCATATAACCCTTTAGTACCCGGGTATGGTCTATCGTCGATCACAAGGTTATTATCAGCTATTTTCAGTTCTTTATTACCCATAAATAATTTGTTTGCTAGAAAATCAAAACGAGCACCAGATGTTGTATCGTAACTATTACTATCTGTGAAAAATCCTTCAATGTAATATCTCGCTAATGGTGGAAATTGCTCCAGATATTCATCTATAACAGGTTTATTATGTTTAACTAGATTATCGTATTGTTCTTTAATTTCATCAAATGACAGTTCTGGTACTTCTTCTTCTTCTTCTTCGAGAAAGACTTCACCGATTTCCTCATCAGGTAGAAAGTTTACTGATGGTGGTGATGGTATCCGTCGTTCGGTTAGTGGTGCGGGTGTTACCGTTGCTGCTGTCGCCGCCGCCGCCGCTACGCTTTTAGATGTGTTTATTTTAATATCATGTAATGGTTCTACAATTGGTTTGAATATACGATTGAGAGATTCGTCTTCTTCAGCCTTTCCGAGCTTTAAAGCCAAATATTTCTTTCTGATTGCCCTTGACACTTCAGTAATTTTCTTTTTAAGTAACTTCTCCTTTTCTAAATCATGTATGTGTGGTTTTACTACTTTATATTTCTCTAGAGATATTTTTTTATACTTCATTTTTTATACAGGTCTCTGTACAGCTTTTTCACAGGTCTGTTACAGCTTTTCACAAGTCTGTTACAACTTTTTCACAGGTCTGTGACAGCTTTTCACAGGTCTGTTACAGCTTTTCACAAGTCTGTTACAACTTTTTCACAGGTCTGTGACAGCTTTTCGCAGGTCTGTATCTGTTAACGTGTAGAACAGTAATAAAGCTGTATGATGTATCATATACATATATACTGATCGAATCCTTTTCGATAGCGTCCGTTGTTCAAATCAAAATCTTTAACTATTACTAATACACCATATTTGTCATTCCAACATTCAGCACATAGTTTTTCAAATTTATCAAAAGTCATGTCTGGAGTTACGTGATCATCATAAACATGTTTAAGATTCATACGGTCCTGCTTGAATAAAATAATACAGTTACAATTATCTCGTACCAAATGTTTGCCAATATGTGTATAGGTCTGACATAGATAGAAACAGTCCACAAGTCTATGTCTACCCATACTGAAGTAAGCTCTTATTTTATCTTGTTTGTCGCAAGCCACATCATCGAAAATGAATATGGAATTGGTTCTAGCCTTAGAAGGATCGATTATACCTTCACTATCTGTATACGGGAAATAACCAACACCTTTCACTTTTTTCAATGCATCTTCCAGCAATTTATATTTCGGTTGATATAGAGATTTGGAATAGACGTATACATTTTCAAACCACAGCCCATTAGGATCGAACAATAAACTTAGTAGGAGATTCGTTTTGCCAGCGCCACTGGGCCCGCATACAATCGCTCTTAAAGCGCTAGGAAATAATGGACCATGTTTTTCGGTTGCTGGACATTGTGAGAAAATATCCAAGTTCTCCACTGGAAGTGACAACCGCTGTTTAAGAAGCCGCATCGTAGACTCACACTTTCAGTGATGTGCAGCAGCTTATATATATATATATAAGTAGGTATGCTTTGATCTTTCTTCAAAAGTTCCCACGGTCCTCAAAAAGTTCCCACGGTCCTCAAAAAGTTCCCACGGTCCTCAAAAAGTTCCCACGGTCCTCAGCGGAGTCCGGTCTCAACCGTCCCCATACCTACTATATATATATATATATATATATACACTACACCTTTACATTATTACTCATTATCAGTTTAGATGTTGATGTTGAAGGAGGGTAGTGGAGTAGTAAACTCTCTGATAAATAAGTTACCATTTGAAGCGCATTTACCAGGATATCAGTACTGCGGTCCAGGCACCAAGTTGGAAAAACGGTTAAAGCGAGGTGATCCAGGCATTAACGATCTCGACCGAAGCTGTCGCGAACACGATATAGCCTATAGTAAAAGCTCAAATTTAGAAGATAGACATAAGGCTGATTACGATCTTGAGCAGCGTGCCTGGGAACGAGTCAAGTCTAAGGACGCTAATTTGAAAGAGAAGTCGGCCGCTTGGGCTGTTGTTAACGCTATGAAGGTTAAACGGAAGATGGGAATGGGGGTTCGCAGGCAAAAAGTCGGTTTTCGCAAAACTATCGATGTTGTTAAGAGATTGTTTAAAAAACCTAATAATAATAATCTAAGAAAAAATGCTAGTATGGCCTTGAAGCTAGCGAAATCAGCTATGAACGCTGCAGGTGGTCGAAAAAAGATAAAAGCACCACGCATACTACCATTACCCAAGACCGGTGGATTCTTACCGCTAATCCCTATTTTTGCCGGTCTGAGTGCTCTAGGAGCTCTATCAGGAGGGGCTGCAGGTGTGGCAAAAGCTGTCATCGACGCCAAAGCTGCAAAGAAAAAATTGGAAGAGGCTGAGCGGCATAATAAAACTATGGAGGCTATAGCTTTAGGAAAGGGGATGTATTTGAAACCTCATAAGAAGGGCTATGGGCTGTACCTGAAAAAGCAGCAAAAAAACTCCCAGTGAAGCTACCCAATAGAGCCCTTCTTGATGTAGATTTGATGAAGTATGTTAAAAAATTGAAAATTCCACACTTCAGAGGTGTCTTTATGCGTGACTCGTTACCTCACGCTCCTAGAACATATGAAAGCGCAATTATTAATCTCGACACGCAAGAAGGGCCTGGCACGCATTGGGTAGCATATAAAAAGTGTGCTGACAATGTTATTTATTTTGATAGTTTTGGCGCGCTTAAACCACCAGTAGAATTAATACGTTACTTTGGTGATAAATGTAAAATACGATTTAATTATGATAGTTACCAAAAATTCAATACAATCAATTGCGGACATTTATGCTTAGAGTTTCTTTATAAAAACGGTAATATCCCATAAGTTTCATTCAGTATGTCTCAGATATTCACGATAAGAGGTCGAGGTGCCACTCTTTCCATAGACTTTTATAATCCAATTGAATTGGATCCTCAGTACGATTACGCATTAGCTCTAATTGGTTTTCATACCTATAATAGCATTCCTAATATCGAAGAAGGTGTAAATAACAAGCTTTACTATTGGGAGCTAGGTGATAAAAGTAAAGAAAAAGTAATTTCGATTCCGACTGGATCTTATGAAATAAGTGATATTGAAGCATATCTACAGAGTCAAATAACGTCACCGGTGAAAGGTGTTGAATACTTCTCGTTGAAACCCAACAATAATACACTCAAGTGTGAAATTAGGAGCAAGCACGAGATAAATTTTATACCTAGCGATAGTCTAGCCAGTTTACTGGGCTATTCAGCTCGCGAGTTAAAACCCAATATTTTACATCAATCTGATTTGCCTGTAGAGATAGTGAAGGTTATAACGATCCACGTAGACTGTAATATTACCACAGGAGCATTCTACAATAACAAACCATCACATACCATTTTTGAATTCGCCCCATCTGTAAATCCGGGGTATGCCATAGACATAGAACCAAAAAATCTAATATTCCTTCCAGTAAATAACAAACGGGAAATAACTAATATCACCTTGGAGATACTGGATCAAAACTCTAAACCTATTAATTTTAGAGGTGAGGAAATTATTATAAGGTTGGAATTGAAAAAATTATGGGGTTAATAATTAAACCATTAAAGTATTTAAATAAGAATTTTTCAAATCAACATCATTCATTACCAGTCAAGTGTTCAGGTAAGAAGGTGGCATCATCTTTAACGTCAGCAAATATCTTGTATTTAAAATCTCTGGGTTACCATGTTGGAAGAACTACAGTTATTCCAAGATCCACACTTTGATAATTCCTTCAACAGAGAGGAAACTCGAACGTATCACCCGTTCGTTAAGTCGTTCAGAAATAATGATGAAATTGAAATTGTAATTCATCAGCAAGATGCTTTATTATTAATGCATGATGCAGCTTTATTGATTGAAGGAACGTTGAAGAAAACTAGCGGTGATGGAACTATTGAATTTACTAATAATGCCGGGGCATACATGTTTGATTCCATTAGTTATGAGTTGAATGGTAAAGAAGTGGATAAAGTGAGAGACGCAGGTACTGTGAGTCTGGTGAGAGGCTATCTGTGCTATGATAAAGATGATAACACGCTTAGCCCAGCAGGCTGGAATTTTCCTGAGGGCCAGCTGGTAACTTATGATCCAGTAAATGGAACATTTTTCCTGAGAATTCCATTAAGTCATTTGCTCGGGATATTTCAAGATTATAAGAGATTCATGTTTGGAAGACAGATTATAAGATTGGTTAGAGCTCGAACTGACGCTAACTGTTATAAAGTAGCGGCAGACAATGCTGTAGCTGAATTAACTATAACCGATATTCAACTTAAAGTTAAACATGTATTTTTAAATGATGAAAAAAAATTGGAATTGCTAGATAACATAAACAGAGATAAACCGATTTTCATTCCCTATAGAACGTGGGAGATTCATGAATTGCCTTCTTTAACGGCTGGAGCTGTGAAAGAAATTTGGTCAGTTAAAACTTGTACTAACGTAGAAAGTCCTAGATATGTTATCGTGGCATTTCAAACAAAACGAAAAGATCAGAAGAAAGTAGATATTACACACTTTGATAATATTAATGTGTCTAATATAAAACTGACTATAAACTCGGAATATTATCCGTATGAAGATTTGAAATTAAATTTTACTTCACGAAACTATTCCGATGCTTATCACATGTACACTCAATTTTCCAAAATATTTGCTTCAAACAACACACCCATAAAGCCCATATTAGATTTTGTAGCGTTCAAAACACGCGCCTTATTTGTCATTGACTGTTCCAAAAGAAACGATTCGATAAAGTCAGCCACTGTCGATGTCAAATTAGAAATCGAAAGCAGGGTAGCGTTTCCAAATGATACTAGAGCATATTGTATAATTATCCACGATCGAGTTATGGAATATTTACCGCTTAGTGGAATCGTAAGGAGTGCTATATAAGATATATTCACTAAGAAGTTTTCTCAGTCTACACCACACACCACCATGAAGATAATGATTGTTGATATTCAGGGATTCAGTTTACCTGATTTTTATCCGAAAGAAATAACATTTATTAGTGAGCGACAAACAGCTCATTATCTGTTGAAAGCTCCATTTCCAGCCAACAAGTTAGACCATAAACTACGAAAACAGATAAAATATTTAGAGCGTTTTCATCATGGTTTGAAATATGATAGTGGTTACATAGACTATTCCATGTTAGATGACATATTACAGAAGCACTTATTGAATAGTAATATTGATATGGTGTATGTTAAAGGGCATCAAAAGCAACAGTTTCTCGAAAATAAGCTGTGTGAACTGGAAGAAACTTCATCAACCATTCCTAGCATTATCAACATAGAGAATATGACTGGTGTACCAAAATTTATTAGAGATATACCTTATTGTCCTAATCATTTAAATAATAAATCAATGTGTAGTTTAAGAAATTGTACTAAACTTTATAATTGGTTGCATTCTTCTTTACCAAAATAAAAAAAATATTATAAATACATTTTTTTTCTTCCCCCCACCACCCTTTTTAGATGTTAAAAGTAAACATGCAAATCAATGTGAATTAGTAAATAGTAAGATGTCGTCACGTGCATACATATTCATTTTTGTTGCACCGCTGTTGTGTCGTGGTGATTATTTCGAGTCTTCTGTACACACTAATAATGGCTCTGTAAATATTAGTCATCATGTTGATAACACATCGATACATGTACAATACAGCAATCTACATAGAAAATATCCTAGTGTAAATGTTTTACGAAGGTTGTCCAACTACAATCAACAGACTAATTTATCTATTATTTCGGCTGCTACTACTCCAAATCAAGCCCCACCAGCAAGAAATGTATCAGCTACTACTACAATTCAACCCCTACCGGCAAGAGGCTTATTAAATTTATCACACCCATATCATCAGACTCATGCAAATGATATGTATGATGAATTACAGCTATACCGAAAACTATACAGAGATCTGGAAATAAGATTATTGGATGCCAATGCTAGATTTATGAATGATTTAATATCATGTGAAAATAAATTAAAATTGAATTTGGATAGTAGTTGTGAAAGCGCTGAAAACTTAAGAATTTTACTCACTAATACAACGAATGAAATGTTAGAGCTAAGATCTGATCTCACTGCGTGTGTAGCTAACACCGAGGGATTAGAATTTGAAAGAGATAAATACATAGCCAAATATATGGAGGTCAAACGATTGCCTAAAGCCGAAAGTTTTATTTCCCTCAGCAGCACATTACCCCCACCTACAATCTCTAACACTACTGATAGGAGTTTGTTAAATTTGCAATGGCAGTATTCTTCCTGTATGCAGGAACTGAGACGGACGGAAAGTAAACTAAATACTTGTAAAAATAATTTAGTATCCTAGCGAATCTTATAGCAGCATGTCAGAGTTAATAGTGAGGTTAGAAAGACACTGCAAACAGTTGGAAAAGTTAAAAGAGCATATAAAATTTTATGAGCATAAGCAGTGTATGTTCTCCAGTTTCAACAAATTAGATATGAAAGATGAGGAATTAATATGGGATCGAAAAGTATTTAATAATTTAACACGTTTTAATACATCATCATCATCATCATCAGAGAGAGGCCGCCAGAGTCGTCGCATTTCCCCAACGCCCATATAATACGAGACAGGATATGATTTATATCACATTATTTTTACCCACCTATATATGGATTTACTAAAAAAATTATAGTTTGTTTACTGAGAACAATGGTGATGTTAAGTTCGCATTTCATAATTTTACATGCGGTACTGCAAAATATCCTGTACATACATCAACCTTATGGTAGTCGAGAAGTCTTTGTATGTTTCGATGGAAATGGGGGGAAAAACGATAGCTGGCCATCGAACTGGATGTTGATGACTCCATATGCAGTTAATAATGCACCTACTTTTACAGCGAACATTCCAAACAATACAATTCAGTACAAATTAAGAATACGATTTCAAGATAATACAATGGGTGATACCTATTGGGAAAAATTATGTGCTGCCACCCCCTGTACTGCACCTACCATCATCAGCAATGCAAATTCTGAAAAACAAAATTATGATATTGGAGTGGAAGCGGTGTCTGGTTTGCTGTATTACATTACAGTTTGTTCTTCTCTCCTAATTGTAAAGTGTATAATTAAAATTATTAGGAAAAATGTCATGTCTCTCCGCAGCAGTGTGAATGAATAATATTATAATGTTTTTTTTGTGTAATAAATGAAATAGCAATACAATTTTTGTTTAATTTATATCTGAATTTGATTAAATTCAACAGTTTTTTTTTTTAATTTATGTACGCCTATGTTCACATTCAAACATCACCATAATATAATAATAATAAATAAATATATTGCCCACCCTAACCGGCGGTTATGATAAAAATTTCATTTAATTTGCATTTCTATACAAATGTTACACTCTCTCTTATCACATATCCGTTTTCTTATCACTTCCTCTCACTCCTATGTCTCGGGGCCAGCAACCGTCGTCGTCGTCGTCGTTTATATTCAATTTACCTAAATTTAAAATCTCTGCACAGTCATGCTGAAATATTTCTTAGCCAGAAGGGCATTAGGTACAGACTTCACACACCCCCATACCACGTAATACAGCACTCTTCACTCTTCACCACAAGAACTCTTCAGCTCCGACGACAATGACCAATTTCTTAGCCAGAAGGGCATTAGGTACAGACTTCACACACACACCCCCATACCGCGTAATGCAGCACTCTTCAGCTCCGACGACAATGACCAACAGCTCATGGTCAGATCTCGATGGACACATGCCATCCAAGTCACTTCCGCTCTAGAACTCTCTTTGCTTATCTACTCATGTATTTGGTGATAAGCCCGTACCAAATCTATTTTTGAAAAAATAACAGTCATACAACTGTGAGTTAAAGTCGTGGAGGTGGGGCAACGGGTATCTGTCAGGAACAGTAATTGAATTTAGACGACGATAGTCTCCACAAGGCCTCCAATCGTTACTTTCTTTTTTTAAACCGTGTGTAATTGTGAGGATACGGAAGAAGAAGAAACACAAATGCCTAATTCTATCATAGTATTGAATTCATTTTGAGCTATCTTAAATTTAATGTTATCCAACCTACGTGGGCGTGAGAAAGGTAAATGACCTTCTGTAACAATATGATGCTCTACGGAATGTTTAACGGGCAAATTGTAATTTGGGGAGCTAATTAAACTAGGAAATTGTAAAACTAATGTAGTAAATAAATTGATATTCTAAATAACTTAGGCGAATGTAACGGACCATTGTTAGAAAATAAATATGTTGACAAACTAGTCATATTGTCGATTAAACATTTATTTTTCAAATCAACAATTAAACCAAAATGAGATAAAAAGTCTGCTCCGATAATCGGGACATTGATATCTGCAATATTAAAAACGAAAGGAAATAACCTACGTAAGTTTAAATCAGTTTTCAAAAATGTCTTTCCGAAGGTATTTATAATAGAGCCATTAGCCTCTGTCAGTACAACATCGGGGTTCCTTTTAGTATCTGTTAACAGATTCCGAGGTACTATTGATAAATCAGCGCCTGTGTCAATGAGACATTCTAAGTTATTAGCATTATCAGATATAAAGAGTCGACGTTTAGTATCTGAAATATTAACGTCAGTTGTCAAAATATCATTGACTTTTAGTCATCTTTGATTGTCGGTTTTGACATCTTTGGCGAAAGTGCACCAACCTCCGAGACATTTAAATGCTTTACGACCATAAAGTTGATGGTAATAGCAAACTTCGGCATTAGAAGGATTATATCTAACGCTGGTACCACTTCGACTATTAGAACGGGGCCTTGAGCCTCTGCGATTTCTTGAGTCGAGTCGACTTCTACAATTATCGCAAAAGATGCTAGAAACTGTAGGAGCAGCGGAAGTTATTGAAGAAACTTTAGATTCAATAGCATGTAATTGAGATGTAAAGATTTCTTGTTTGTGTAACACCTGATTTAACGTATCTTGAAATGTTGCGATCAAATTTGACATAGAAACTGTGGGATCAACGTTACAAATTGAATTAGAGGTAAGGGAAGTCATAGAATTTTGACACGACTCACATATACGATCGGCGATGTCAATTAACTCTTTAACTTCGGTTTTCCCGGATGCGGTGATTGCGATGAAAATGGTTTTAGGCAATCGCCGCTTCCATAATTTGACCAGGAGCTCCTGGCTCACCACATGGGAACCTCCGACTGTTGATAGCATCAACCGGTAAAAATCTGATGGTTTCAGGTCCCCCATCTGGGAACCAGAGAGTAGGTTCTCTAACCGCTTTTCCTCGCTTGAGGTCAAAGGAGAAATTTAGAATATTTTTCAAGTTATCATATAGATCTCTTTCCGGCTGATTTGTGACAACGTCATACACCGTCGTAATAATTTCCGGGGGTAAACTGGCAATGACAATTTTTATATTAAAGAAAAATCTAGACTAAATCCACGAAATCACAAAAACTAAGACAGAAACACTAATTTTAAATTTTATCCATTTGTAAAATATTTATTCATATTTCACTTTTACCAATTAGATGGCCCCCGAGGTGTCCGGATTTTACGCCTCTTGATTTTTTCATATGGGGCCATCTTAAGGAAATGGTTTATAAAACTCCACTGCAAAATAGGGAAGACTTAAAAATGAGAGTTAGGTTAGCAATAAATTAGTTTACTGAATTGCAGTTAGAAAATGTGCTAGAGGTACTGCAAGCAAAATCAGACATAACAATGAATTGCATTGGGTAAAAGTGAAAGATGAATAAATATTTTACAAATGGGTCAAATTTAAAGTTAGTGTTTCTATCTTAGTTTTTGTGATTTCGGGGATTTAGTCTAGAGATTTTTATTTGATATAAAAATTCTACAAAGTCTCTTTGGCTACTAATTAGAACAAAACAAATATGAAACACAAAATTGTGAACCAGGATTCTTTTGATATCGCAGCACATTAAGCTTTAATTACCGCCACATTTCATTCCATAGCTAACTTAACTTAGTGCAATAAAATGGTTTTTTAGCAGCCATTTTAAAAGCAAATGTCATCAATCAGATAGGAAAAAAATATATACAGGGTGCCATTTAAAATAACGAAGTAGATGTCACTTCCGGTGAAACCGGAAGTGGAAAAAATTTCTTGTCTGTACAGAAAAAAGGACAGTTACGCATTATATAAGTCTATCAAATTTCAAAATAATATATTTTTAAATAAATATGCAACGGGGTGTTACCCGGTGTCACCCGGTAAATATATATATATATATATATATATATATATATATATATATATATATATATATATATATATATATATATATATATATATATATATATATATATATATATATATATATTTTTTTTTTTTTTTTTCATTCACTAAATTTAGATTTCTTCGGCCCGCCGCGCTCTCCTAAGTGTACTGCAATTTTTAGCAAAAAGAAGACGTTGGAAATGGTTTCAGACAATTTCATCCTTGAGGCCAGGATTCGAGATTAAAACCCTCATCGACTCCGCTATTCATTTCATGACATTTATATTCAATTATATATTAAACATCTGAAATTATTTATTGAAAATTAATAATAATTCTAGTCTCGTTTCAGTTCTACCTAGGTACTGCCTTTGAACTATTAAGTGAATTTAGAAGTAAAATTTGCCCAACTTCTTTTAACTTAAGTTAAAAACGATAGAAATATAGAAATATTCACGTATACTAAGATTAAGTGGTCTTTTTAGGAGCTCTGATCGGAATATATTTTTCTACATACAAAAACCCATTATGATATCGGTAGGAAAATGGTATATAGGATTTGATAATAAGATTACTGATGTCATTTACAAACTATACTCCTTTGTAGTAGAAGCATTTTTCCTTTTGATGACCCAGACGCTTTTGATATCAGCAATAATATTTAAGGACTGCCCAGAAAGAATGATGGACTTAATTTGCCATTATATTCAGTTTTCAAATTCGAACCTATGTAGTTTCTTATCAAAGAGAGAGAAAATGAAAAAGATGTTCAACTATATTATTGAGTACGAGAAAACTCAATTAAATTCGTTTACAAGCCCTATTTATATGGAATACTCAGAATTGAACAGGAAAGTCATAAAATTTTTTCTCTTGCTTACCGCCAATGCAGCAGTTGTGTGGTATGTTCTGGTTGTTAGAGATACCTTCAACTCAGAAAGTATTGATGGCTGCATCGTAGAAAAGGCACTCAATTTTCAGATTTGGTACCCGTTTGATTTATATAAGAAATTTTTCTTAATAACTTTGATAGCTGACATTTGGCTCTATGTATCCGCAGTTATGGTCCACATTTATAATAAAATAAGTCAAGTGACATTTATGATCTTTATACTTGGACAAATTCAGATACTTCAAGAGATGATAAGAAGACTACAATATATTGACTCTAGCGAAGAAGTTTTGAAAGCTGTCGTTGACTGCGTAAAAACACACCAAGAAGTCATAAGGTAGGTAATTATTAATTTCTTAACGAAATGTTCAAATACATAAACATTGAAAATAATAATAATAATAACCAAGTACGTCACAATTATGTGGGAATTGCCTATTTTAACTGAAATTTGCGCGAATCTCGCCCAGACATCATCGTATATAATAATAAGGAGAAATCCTGTTTGCTGATCGATGTATCCATCTCGAATGACACCAACGTGATGGTTAAGGAAACGGAGAAGCTGAGCAAGTACAAAGACCTTCAAATAGAAGTCAGCAGAATGTGGAATGCAAAGACCACAGTCGTGTCAGTAATTGTAGGGGCCCTTCGAACTATCACGAAGGGCTATGACCGGAGTCTACAACAACTTCCTGGTCAACCGAGCGCACAAGACGGGCAGAAAATCACTTTTGGGAACAGCGCATATCTTTAGGAGTCTATGTGATTGTTGTGTTGAGTTCTGGACTCTGAGCTGTTGAAGCGGACATCACCAGCGTCACCTGAATGGCCCAAAAACCTGGAACGGGCTCCAACAGAGCCGAATCTCAATCACGCACGAGCGATCGGTGAATTATGTACTTAACATTAATTTTATCCCGGCAACGATGATCCTAAACAAATTTTTATTTCATAGATTATTTTTGGTATTTCATAAGCTAACTTTTTTGTTATTACAAACTTTTTCGAAAATGTGATCCTCTTTGAGTAATTTACTTAAAACCTTTGAAAAATCAATGTGTTTTGCTTAAAAATCAACGTTTTCAACCATCTGTAACTCGCCGGTGTGTTAAAGGAAAAATACCGTTATAGGGATTTTTTGGTAGGATTCGACGATCTTGCACGTTCCAACGGAATAGCACCTTTATTTCTTTGACCCTTTGAGATCAAACTATCCAAAGATATTTCACTTTAAAACTGCTATAGAATTAGTCTGAAGTGAGATCACCAAGTTACATATATTACAGGTATTTAAAATAGGTGATTTGTGCATGAGGTTGGTTCGACCAGAAGGACCATAAAACAGTAATTTTCACGTGAGTTCATGTGAAAAACCAGAAAGAAAGCTTATTAACAAGGGACGAACAGTCAATAATAGTGAGATTATATGAAATATATCTAATAAAAGTGCATTGTCAGTACCTCGCGGAGGATAAAAACCATTTAGTTTAAAAAATACAAAATTAATAAATTTTCTTTGCATAGATTTAATTAATAAAATCAAGTTTTGGTATATAGGAAATTGTATATATGTAAAATATAATAATTTTAAACTTTCAAAATTTGAGAAACAGCTCCAATTTCTAACAAAGAACCCTAGTAACTTAGAAGTTGATTTGGTCATTTGATTAATAGGACTTTTCACTCAACGGTAAACTTCAATGCGATCTTTCAGTTGCTAACACGAAAATGGACATTTCTCGTGTGAAAAGCTAGTTTGTACGACAACATACCGATTTCAGTACCTAAAAAATTTAAAAAAGTTTTTCTCAACTTAGTTATTCATCTTTATTGATAGACAATTATATTAACTTTGATTTTTTTTTTCATTTTAGATTGATGGATTTAACGGATAAGGCAATTAAAGAAATTGTACTCATCGGATTCTTCACTAATTCGTTTGAATTAGCAGCTTTTGTCATCAATCTACTCACGGTATGTGCATTATGTAAATTTAGGTAGATTTTATGCATTATATGAAATTTTATAATTATTAAAATCTAAATGGTGTCCAGTAACCATTGCATGTTCTACAATTCTTCAGTTCTACAATCGCTTTTAAGTAATACATAAATTCAGTGGTCTTGATATATTTTTGCTCGCAATTTTGCCAATAATGTACAGAGTGTTTTAGTTAAATGTTCCTGCTGTTATCTCGAAAATTAATAAAGATAAAAAAACAATAAATAACTGCAGTTAAAATTTTTCCGTCGCATTGCACAGAAATGGCGCTGAAGTGGTAAATTATTTTTCGATGGCTGGAACTTTAAAACATGATTCATATGATTAAGATATAAATTATGAATAATTTTGATTATACAGAAAGGACCCCGCACGTTTCTTATGTAAAATAATGCCCGGTAGATTTGGTTAAAATTGAAATATGTTGTTTATGAAATCATCCTGAATAAAAGTCTCCATGGAAGCAAGGCCGAAAAATTAATAGTTTTTAAATTATGGAGCTTTGAAGTTGTCTATCCATGGTATAGTGTATTCCACAAATATTTCATCGATACAAAAAAGCTCGCAAAAAAGCATAAAGGATGCCGACCGCTTCTAGTTAGTGTACCGCCCGCCGCACAGTGGGGCAAATAGCTCACTTTTTAGACAAGCGATAATTCCCAAGCCTGGAATCAATGAAACTTAATTTTTTTTTTTTAAACTCTTCGTTATAAAATTGCCTTTAATTCTATCGAGCCCGAATTTTGAAATTTCGAAATTAAAGGACTTAAATTTTGAAAGTAAATTAAAATTTTATCAAAAGATTGTTTAAAATTATAAAAAATTGTTACATGGGGGGTTTTTTTGGTGTCTAATCTCATTTCTGATCCCCAAATTTTGCGATTCAAAAAACCAAGATAGCGGATCCAATATGGCGGCCATAATATATTTTTTAAATGAAATGTACATGCACAAACTGTTAAAAATTGTTACTTAGGACTTTTAAGGGTTTCTGATCGAGAATCTGAAATCTAAATTACGTAATATCGTAATCCAAAATGGCGAATCCAATATGGCGGCCATAATATTTTTTTAATTGACATGTAAATGTGCAAATTGTTAGGGGTTTTAGAGATTGCTGATCATGAACCTGAAGTCCAAATTACGTAATATCGAAATCCAAGATGGCGGATCGAATATGGTGTCCG
Organism: Rutpela maculata; assembly: GCA_936432065.2. Lineage (NCBI taxonomy): Eukaryota > Metazoa > Arthropoda > Insecta > Coleoptera > Cerambycidae > Rutpela > Rutpela maculata. The sequence continues at coordinate 95,928,477 of OW386286.2, read as the reverse complement.
TAAGTTAAAAAAGAATGACAAATCAAGAAGGAAACTGTTATAATTTGTTTTTCGGGGGTTTCGCAGTTTGCTAATCTCGTTTCGGATATTAAAATTTCGATATTTTGCAAACCAGATAATTAAATTCAATATGGCTGCCATAAATTTTTAAAAAATTATGACGTACATGTGAAAATAGTTAAAACTTGTTACTTGCAGGTTTTTGCGATTGCTGACTACGCATTCGTAATTTCGAATTCTAAGATGGCAGATTCGAATATGCCATCTTATAAAAAAATGAGATAACCAATCAAAAATGTTGACATCTTTAAACCTAATTTTTAATAATTTGCGTATGTACATTTCATTAAAAAAGATATTATGGCCGCCATATTGAATCCGCCATCTTGGATTACGATATTACATAATTTAGACTTCGTATTCATGGTCAGAAACCCTTAAAAGCCCTAAGTAACAATTTTTATCAATTTGCGCATGTACGTCTCATTTAAAAATATATTATGGCCGCCATATTGGATCCGACAACTTGGATTTCGATATTACGTAATTTGGACTTCAGATTCGTGATCAGCAATCTCTAAAACCCCCAAGTAACAATTTTTAACAATTTGCGCATTTACATCAATTAAAAAAATATTATGGCCGCCATATTGGATTCGCCAATTTAGATTACGATATTACGTAATTTAGATTTCAGATTCTCGATCAGAAACCCTTAAAAGTCCTAAGTAACAATTTTTAACAGTTTGTGCATGTACATTTTATTTGAAAAAATATTATGGCCGCCATATTGGATCCGCTATCTTGGTTTTTTGAATCGCAAAATTCGGGGATCAGAAATGAGATTAGAAACCAAAAAAACCCCCCAAGTAACAATTTTTTATAATTTTAAACAATCTTTTGATAAAATTTTAATTTACTTTCAAAATTTAAGTCCTTTAATTTTGAAATTTCAAAATTTGGTAGAATTAAAGGAAATTTTATAACGAAGAGTTTAAAAAAAAAAATTTAATTTCATTAATTCCAGGCTTGGGAATTATCGCTTGCCCAAAAAATGAGCTATTTGCCACACTGTGCGCCGGTCCAATTTGACAACGCTAGTCCACGTTGACCACCAACCTATCATAATTCCGGTAGAGAAAATTTAAACCAATTATATTCAGTAGGAGTGGCCTACATTTTTGTTCGGAAATATGTGACCATTTTTTTTGTGATGATAATAAAGAAACCGAACACTTTTATGGCCTTTTATGTAAATAGACTGAAATTGATACGGGTCGGTGCCCTTTACGTTTTTTTGCGAACTTTTTTATATCGCTGGATTATCGTTGGTACAAACTATATATCAAATTCGGAACGAATTATAATGTGGCTGAAGAACAGCTCGAGTTTGACACGAATTTTCAAAATTAGAAATCCAACAAACTAATTAGCTTCCTCCCTAGATATGGACTACAATACGAACCGGAAGTACGAACCGGAAGTTGCATGATTAAGTCCATTTTCTAGAGTGAAAACTTTTTTCTTTTCCAGTCTCAGTATAGACCTGCGTGTTAAGTACGTATAAAGGGTAACTAAATGGTTTTCAGACCTCCTCGCTAGATATGGACCACAATAACACAGGGCTGAAGTCCGAACCAGAAGTAGCATAATTAAGTCCATTTTGAAGGGTGAAAAGTATTTCAGCGTATTTATAAACCTGCGTAATAATTACGTATTCATGGTAAATAAACAAGTTTCAGGCTTCCTCGCTAGATATGGACCACAATAACACAGCGCAGAAGTGCGAACCGGAAGATGCATGATTAAGTCCATTTTGAAGGGTGAAAACTTATGCAGTCTGTATGGACCTGGGTAATAACTTCCGGATCGCACTTCAGCGCTGTGTTATTATGGTCCATATCTAGCGAGGGAGCCTGAAACCTGTTCATTTACCATGAATACGTAATTACAAAGTTGATTTGACCAACATATTGGTCCAACAGAGCGACAGATTTTGACAATAAATGCCCAATATTGCAAACAAATATTGGCACTATAAAGGATACCAATACTGGTTACATATTTGTCATATTGGATACTAACAAATAAGCGCTATATAACTTATAGGCGCTATATTGGATACCAACATAGGTGCCATATAGCTACACAATGTGTCTTAGGACCAGTTGTACGAACTAAGTTGAGCCAAGTTCAGCTTGAACCAAGATCAAAATCCATGGTTACGATTTTTGTAACAATCGTAACCTTGGCTTTTGATCTTGGTTTAAGCTGAACTTGGCTCAACTTATTTCGTACAACTGGCCCTAAGGGTTTTGCCTGGACCCTGGCCCAGCGGCTTTTTAGGCAACATTTTTGCATAAAGGTTGAGCCGAGCCTGATAAACGGCGTGTACCATAATGATTCTTTATGATCCAAATTTCATACAAAATTTTATCTTCTGGCATAAGTTAATTAAAATAAAAAGTATTGTATTTTGAAGCTTTGGGCAGTAATTATTTCAAATTGACATTCAAATGTCATGCTATTGTCTATGATGTGTCCAAGTTACTAAAGTAATTGTTTAAAGGTTATTTATATTAATATGTTATTTTTATAAAATAATGTTGCTTTAGTTTTTTAGTTTTCCCAAAAAATGAGCGATATAGAAATTAACGAATTGGCAGAAGACGTAGTTGCTTCTCTCCTGCCCCAAAAATCTAAAAGCGTTTATGAAAAAATGTATGACCAGTATGAAAAATGATGTAACCAGAAGAACATTAAGAATATTATGCATGAAAAGGTATTGATAGTCTACTTTAAGGAACAATCAAAGTATAAAAATTCTTCTACTTTGTGGAGCTATTATTCGATGATAAGGAGCATGTTGTCGATTAAGAGAAATGTTGATATAAGCAAATATATTCAGCTAATTGCTTTTTTAAAGCGAAGTTAAATGAAACCAAAAAAATCACTAATACTGAGTAAAGAAAACATTACAAAGTTTTTGTTGGAGGCGGATGACGAAAACTTTCTTCTAACAAAAATAGTAATGGTAATTGGTGTAAGTGGTGCTTGCAGAAGGGAAGAATTAAAAAACCTTAGGACAGGAGATGTGTATGACGAAGAGTATGTATTTAGAATTGTTATATCCAATACTAACACTAAAGTATCCCGCGAATTTTTCATAACTCCTGGGGATATTATTGGATTAAATATGGTTCAACTTGTTTGAAAATATGCAGCAATGCGACCCAGAAGTATCGAAGATTTTCGTTTTTTTTTATCAGTCAGGAAAAACAAATGTACAAAGCAACCAGTGTGTATTCATACTTTTGGAAATAAGTATGCCAAATAATATCGTTACGTTTTTAAACTTGCCTCATCCCGAAGAATATACAAGCCACTGTTTCAGAAGATCTTCAGCTTCTATGCTGGCAAATTTAGGCGCAGATCTTCTCACTGTCAAACGTCACGGTAGTTGGAAAAGTAATACTGTTGCTGAAGGATATATTGAGAATTCCAGTGAAAACAAGAAAAAGGTTTCTGTAGCTATTTTTGGAGATAAATCATCAACGGTACCTGCATCCGTTGTTTGTTTATCGCAAAAAACTGAAAATGTTCAAAGAAATCATCAAACCAACATTTCGACACCGACGAATAATTGTAATAATTATGTTATAAATTTTAATCATTAAATTTTCAGTTACTATTTTCAAATAAATATTTAATACTTTTTAGCTAATTTTATTTTTTTTATCATTATAGTACTATAATGAAATCATTATAGTACTCAGTCCGATAAAGTATATCATTTGTCACGTGTCTATAATTAAGTCATTTTGACACGTTAGTAGATAAATAGATTTTAAACCTCCCGCCCCTATAGTATTAGAGATATTAAATAATTATTTTAATTTTTGAGGGTGCGTTTTTTAAGCCGACCCCTCGAGTGACACCTACAGAAAAATGAATGGTATTCACTAATTACATAACTAACGTGTATAAAAATGACGAGTGAGATTGGTGAAACATAGTTGAAATAAATAAAAACTTAAGTAATCAACAATAACTCAGGTCTACAAAAAAAAGGTCTTGTCCTAAGGTTCTCATCTACATTTTCTGAAGTATTTTAACTCGCTGAAGCCCATTTTGGAAAAAAAAAATTCGATCGTGTCAGTTTTTTTATAGAATGACACAATAGAATTTTTTTGTCCAAAATTGGCTTCTGCGCGTCAAAATACTTCGGAAAAGTTGGATCAGAACTTTAAGACAGGACCTTTCTTTCCCTTTTTAGGAAATAAAACACAGGTGGTAGAGAAGAATTGACAAGATAGAAAAAAAATTTTCTCCAAAATTGCCTTCCGCACAGCACGTTAAAATACTTCAGTAAAGTTAGCTAGACCTTTTTTTTTGTAGACCTGTGTTATTGTTGATTACTTAAGTTTTTATTCATTTTAACCATGTTCCACCAATCTGGGCCAGCTCTCATTTTTACACACGTTAGTTCTGGTTTGGTTTAATTTTTTACGTCAAAAAATTTGATTTCTTCTTTTGTTTACTTTTCCTGAGTAGAATAGATTGTAGATTGTTTAAGGGGTCGCTTGGCCCTGGGTTGGCCTTTCTTCACCTCGACCTAAAAGGTCTTCTGTGAATTACCCTGCATCTAGATGTTACCCAGGATTCCAAGACTTTTTGCAAAGCTTGCGATTTTCCTGGGGGCTAAATTCCCTATGTCTTCAGGCGTTAATTCCGCCTGTTCTAGGTACTTTAGCCTAATGCGGATTAACACCTTGCATTCACAAAGTATATGTTCCGCAGTTTCGGTTGCAGCTTCACAGTATCTGCATTTGTCATCTACTGCCATGCCCATGTTCTTGAGATGGTATCTCAAGGGGCAATGGCCAGTTAGAAGGCCTGTAATCAGCCTTAAATCAGACTTTTCCAGTTCGAGAAGCCTTGTGGCATTCTTTGTAGAATAGGTTATAAACCTTTTTGCTTGTCTTTGTCCTGGAGTGTTCCTCCAGTAGGACTCTTTTTGTTCCTTTTCCCATTTTAGGACCTTCTTCGTTATGTGTCCCCTGGATAGGCCACAGAACGGTTCGGGTCCAAAAAACGGGGCTTCAGCCCCTTTTCTTGCGAGGCTATCAGCTAATTCGTTGCCTTCTATCCCCTCATGCCCCGGCACCCACATCAAGGTAACCTTGTTGTCTTTTGCCAGTTGCTTCAGGGATTGTCTGCATTCCCAGGCAATTTTTGACTCAAAGGTATATGACCTGAGAGCCTTTAATGCTGCCTGACTATCTGAAAGTATATAGATCTTTGCCCTTCGAGTGCCTCTATTTAGGCATTCCTGGGCGCATAGATCTATAGCATAAATTTCTGCTTGGAAGATGGTTGGAGTGTTACCAAGGGCTTTAAATAGCCTGCATTTAGGCCCTGCTACGCTCACACCAACCCCTTCATCCATCTTGGATCCGTCTGTGTACCAGATGTGTGACTCTTTCTCCAACCGCAATGCTCCGGCCCTGCCCGCCTGACGGCTTTCAATCAGCACATCAAACGGGCAGTCAAAGTCATATTTGATTGACATTGAGTCAGTGGGTTTGGTCATAGATTCGAATTGGATTAACTCCAGAATCCTTAAGTGACCAACCAGGTCGCCTGGTCTGAATTTAAGTACCTGATGCAGCCTGAAGGCACTAAGTGCTGCCTCCTTCCTCACATGCAAATGCAGAGGGAGTAAGTCCAGCATTGCCTCCATAGCTGCTGTGGGACACGAGTGCATTGCTTCTGTAGTCCCTAGACAGGCAAGGCGTTGCAATTTCTGCAACTTTCCTTGTGCTACTTTTTCTCCTGTTTTTGGCCACCATATGCATGATGCGTAGGTAACCATAGGTCTCACAACCGATAGGTATGACCAATGTATCATTTTCGGCTTTAGACCCCAAGTCTTACCAAACAGCCTACGGCACGTCCAAATGGCCGTTGTTGCCTTGGTAAGTGTTCTTTCTAAATGTGAGTTCCAGGTGAGTTTTTGGTCCAGAATTACTCCTAGATACTTGACCTCACTGGAAAAGGTTAGTACTGTTCCATTCAACATAGGAGCTCTCAAGTTGAGTTTTCTCCTTTTGGTGAATGGAACAATAACTGTTTTGCTCGGATTGACACTAAGACCCTCTGACGAGCACCATTTGGATATTATGTTTAGGGCAATTTGCATGTGGTTTGAGATCATAACCTCATGCCTGCCCCTGACAGTAACGACCAGGTAATCAGCGTAGCCCTGAACGTTGAAGCCATAATTGCTCAGCTTATGGAGGAGATCGTCGACCACCATTGACCACAGCAAGGGCGATAAGACTCCACCTTGTGGACAGCCACTAACTGCAGTCACGGTGGCTGACTCACCCCCCATATCTGTGGTAATTATTCTGCTTCTTAGCATGGATTGTATCCATTTGATTGTTGGGGATTGTATAACCCTTTTTCCGCGGCTCTTTGTATGAATTCATAGGAGGTGTTATCAAAGGCACCCTCTATATCTATGAAAGCACACAGAGCCAGTTCCTTGGCAGTAAATGTCTTTTCGATGCCTTTAACCAGGCCATGTAGAGCATTTATTGTTGATTTGCCAGGTTGATAGGCAAATTGTTTCGAGTGAAGCGGTTTCACTGTAATGATTTCGCTTCTTATCTGTTGATCTAATATTTTCTCCATTGTTTTAAGGAGAAAAGAGGTTAAGCTGATGGGGCGATAAGATTTTGGCTCGTCTGGTGGACGTCTGCCTATCTTTGGGATAAACGCCACCTTAACTTCCCTCCAAGCTGAGTAGAATATACTTCCTTTTTAATTAGTTGGGCATTCATAACATTTGTGTTTCTGCCCCCCTGGATCTTGTTTGTGAGATTTATGTAAAAAATGTATTAAAATGTTGGTAACTTGAGACCTGGACATTTTCTTCTTGCCTCTGAAGTAGTTTCTATAAACACCAAAACACTTGACTCAAATACTAAAATAGTATCACTCGATGCACATTTCAACAACCGCGTTTGCATCGCCTGGAGCTTATCAACATTTTTAATTATCTTTAGATGATGATGATCAACTAGATTTATACAACGACATTTTGTAATTTTTTTTTAACATAATTGTTGTTTCAGGGGGACACTATTATTGATGCGTTAAAGAACCTCGGAATATTATCCATGTCGGTTACGCAGTTGTTTATGTTTTTTTGGTTTGCAAATGAAATACAGGTTCAGGTAAGGATGAGCATGAGTTTTTATGACACCTGCAGCAACAAATATACGGTTTACGTGTAGAGTAAACCTTAAATTTTCAGTGGGCAGGCCAAATCTTAAATTTTTAACAAAAGGACATGTTTTTAATAAACTGGTGAAAAAATGTTTGCCGAATTCTATCCCTACCTGTCTTATCGGCAGATTCGTATGGTCAGACCAGTGAACATTTTTTTTTTATTCTGTAATTTGATTAATTCATCGTAATTGTGTTTCAGTTGTTCATGCATTGTAACCCGGTTACTTCTTAATTTCTAATTGTTGCTTATACGCAACATCCCCCATAATTTTATTTTTTACTCAATACATGGAAAAATATTTGCTATACATGTTTCTAAGGTGCAATGAGATTTGAAAATGAAATTCATTATCACGTTCTTTATAGTACCTGCTAATGGGTGTGTAATTTCGGAATTAGTAAAATTCCCTCAAAAAGTTTTCATTAGCATAACATTTTTAAATATTTTCATAGAAATGGAAAAATATCCAATAAAGAATAAGAACCTTATTTGGGTATTGTAAATGTATTGTAAAATTATAAATACAAATAATTTAGAAATTTTCATTGCTTTCAAATATTTGTGTACTATATTTGAACCATTTTTATCTTTTATTAATACCAGTCTTATTTCAAGTAGCAATAAAAAAATGTTTTCATTAGTTAACCTCGGGAAAAACTTAATTTTTATATTTTTACATGAATGTTCTGGAACAGCCCTCATGGCTACATTTCCACAAAGGTTATAAGCCAGAGGTTTGACAAACTTCTTTTATAAATCAATTCTCTCAATTTGCGTTTATATTGGGCAACTGTAAATGTGTTAGTGAAAATTGAAAGTCTCGCTTTGTTGACATAGATTAATATATACATGTATCACTTAAACTACTGTAGAATGGATTTTAATAAAACTGAGCGATGATATTTGATATTTGGATATTATGTTTTAGAGCACTGCAATATCCGACATTATCTATTGCGAAACTTACTGGATAAATTATGACACACGAACTAGACGGCAATTATTGCTAATGATGATGCGATCACAAAAGCCATTGACTATTAATGCTGCTGCAATTGGTGATATGTCACTGGATGTCTTTAAAAGGGTAAATAAATTTATTATATTGCTTCTCAATCACAACAATAAATAGTATATGTGTGTAGTGTGTTTAAGATAATTACACTGACATTTTTTTTCTCTTTATAAAATTTAAATAGTTGAAGTAAAAAATATTAACTTAGCGTATTTTAGATCAACTGTTCCTCTTAAGGAAGTACGCTTACTTGACCAATCCTCAGAGGATTTAAAAAGGGAACGTTTCCGAATTACTATTTAATTTTTATTTTGTATAAAAATAATTTACTCTTCTAGAATGAGATTTCATTACTCATTAAATTATATGAATTTGTTAAAGCGGAGGGCAATCAATGACGTACAGATCTTAGATGCTATAATTTATTTAAAAAAATTGTATATGCCAATGATCGTGAATAAATATTATTATTGTTAATATTAAAGGCGCCGTTACACGGCGCGTGGTTCGGCGAACCGCGCGCCGTGTAACGGCGTCTTAAATTGAGGATGTCAATACGGTACGTAGTTCATTCAGATTTGTGACGCATTTGGTTGTATCCTTTGGTCCGTGCAAGTTTACCGACATCCGATGGATCGCGGCAGCACGCACCACGAACCGCGAACTAATAGCGAACCACCCCTGTCAGACGGCGTGTGGTTCGTCGGGCAAGGTTCGGCGAACCACGCGCCGTGTAACGGCGCCTTTACGCTACCCCATTTCACGATAATGTATATCCAGTTTTGTTCATCGCAGAGGCCTCTTTCTAATTCCATCTTCTTCATTATATAATGTAGTTTCATGAACCCTATATCGATTTTTCATATTAGAGTCATGCCATGTTTGACGATACAAAGTACAAGAATAATTAATTTTTGGACGATTTTCGTTATTTTTAACATAACTTCAAGCCGAAATGTCTTCGATACTATTTATCGTAGGGAGATCAGACAGTGCATTTTCCTAAAAATAGTAACTAAAAGGAGTATTGTATAGATTTCATGAGATTTTAAATAGTTAGTCGAGTAACAGCATAAAAAATTACAATACCTTTTTATTTTTTTTTCTCTTTCCCTATGAGCTCGTTTTTGCAAAACTAAGTACATTTTTTTTTACTTCTAAGTACATTCGAAAATACAAATAAATACTGATTTGGCAACATCTATTATTTGATTCGAGCCGTAATTTTTTCCATCTGAGGACTAGCAGCATACTAGCCTTAAAATTATGTGTATATATGCAGAAACATTAAACAACTAATAGATTTAATTTTTTCCAGATAATGAAACTATGTTATAGTACTGCAACCTTTTTTGAAACGTCATACATGTGAAAAGGACCCTCAATTTTTAACTCTTATATCATTATACTAAGAGATGCACCATCTTATACTTTACTTAATACTAGCCGAAGCACCCGCCTTCGCTCCAAGGATAGTGAACAGAGCATCCTTGCCTTCGCTTATCAGACTTCTGTTTGAAGCACAGTTAGAAACATGACGTTTGGCTGCACTTAAGGAGAAACTAGCCATCGTACCAAATACGTCACCGCAAGCTACTGCCTTAGAAGAAAGAAATATATACATTTCATTAATCGTTTAATTTTTTTAAATCTATTTTAACGTCGGTCTATTTCCACTACCAGGGTCTATCACCGACGCCAGGAGACGAGCTAATTTTGCTGAACCTCTTCTCTTTCGAAGATTAGAGATCTTTTACTTGCCTAACCTTTAATAGACAAGGGACCGCCTGCTTTACATCCTCTCCGGACGTAATCCTCGTCTTGAAATTACATAGCTTCCGCGTATACGCTGATTTACAAGCCGCTAGAAGATGACACGAGATCGCTGTGTTTCCCAAGTGGATTTCACCCATTCAAGTACTAACAGCGTTGAAAATTGCTTAACTGGAGTATCAAAATACATGCACAATGCAATACAAACAATAGAACTTTATTATTATTATATATTACGATATAGTCCAGGCACCTGTCAGACATTCACGGCGCGCAGCTCCGAGGCAGTTGAATGCCAGAACGGAGCGGTCTGGTCAACTTCAAGAAATAAAACTTTGACCTGAACTCCTTTCACCAGAGGGCAAATTAAAAAAGGTATTAACAGATAAATTTCCAAAAAATGGATAGTAAAACTTATATTAAGTGGGAGTAAAGCGCACTGTTTTAAATTATGATATACTAATACGGGAAAAAGAATCAAACCAAAAAACCCGCTTCAGAAAATGGTGGTTACTGAACGAAGCGGAAGCTAAGCCGCTTAATGTATAGTTTAAAATGTTATCAAATATGAAAGTTAAGATAAAATAAAGATTATAGTTATGAAGAATAATTTAGAACAATAATAAAGAAACGAAAAGAGGACAGAACAGAAAATAAGGAATTAATGTTATCGTTAATGAATGGTTAGAAAGAGAATTTAGGGCTAGATAAGTTGCCTAAAAGATAGGCAACGCTTGGTAAGGCAAGGTGCGTTTTATTCTAAACGGGGCATATGCTCTCTGATCTGGGTAATGTTGTTTGTTAGCGGACTATCACCCAGTTTAAATGTATATAATTTTTTAGAGATTTGTTGGATGTAATCCGCTAGTGATGGTATGTCGTGGCAACGTGCATATAATTCTCCGAGGGAGGTATATCTTTAAGAATTTGAAATGAGGTGTATAAACTTGTGCTCCAACACTTTTAGTTTCTTTGGAGTTGTGACCCCTGCGCTGCACCACATCGATGCCGCGTATGTTAGGGCCGGCCTCACTACAACAGTGTAAATCAATTTTTTATTTTGTCGACTAGTCTGTTATTTTTGGCCAGGAGCGGGTACAGACTCCTGGGCATAGAACAGACTCTTCGTATAGTTTCGTTCGTTCATATGCTTGTCGAATATCAGTCGTTGTCCAGATGTATTCCCAAATACTTCACGTAGTTTCTAGTTGAATTACAAAACAGCAAAGCGAAGATATTTTTCAAATTAATAAGACACTTTTGCATGTTCGTTGACCACGCCTTTAGGAAGATGTGAGAAAGAAATTATCTTTTATTTTATTCATACACAAACCGTCTTTTACAAGAGGACAACTTCTAAATACTATTTGGCATCACAGGCCAATACTTTTTCCTAAGGTATTTCCCAAGATACTATGATAATATCACTGACATTTTTTTTTCTACTTCTTTAGCACTAGTCGTGCTGCACTACGTGTCTGCGAAAGAAAACTTAAGATTCATCCTAATGGGCACACGTACGTTTAAAAAACGTTAAAAAAAGATCGAAAACCACACGTTGTTATAGTGTTTTTAGAAACGAGTTGATTTAACGAAAAAATGTCGCGCGAAAAAACGTTTTTAATTATCAATTATAAACGTCTTTTAAACATCACAGATAACGATTAAATACTATTAAGAAAACGATAAATATACGTTAGTTTTTAGCGTTTACGAAACGAAAGTAGATTGTAGATTGTTTAAGGGGTCGCTTGGCCCTGGGTTGGCCTTTCTTCACCTCGACCTAAAAGGTCTTTTGTGAATTACCCTGCATCTAGTTGTTACCCAGGATTCCAAGACTTTTTGCAAAGCTTGCGATTTTCCTGGGGGCTAATTTCCCTATGTCTTCAGGCGTTAATTCCGCCTGTTCTAGGTACTTTAGCCTAATGCGGATTAACACCTTGCATTCACAAAGTATATGTTCCGCAGTTTTGGTTGCAGCTTCACAGTATCTGCATTTGTCATCTTCTGCCATGCCCATGTTCTTGAGATAGTATCTCAAGGGGCAATGGCCAGTTAGAAGGCCTGTGATCAGCCTTAAATCGGACTTTTCCAGTTCGAGAAGCCTTGTGGCATTCTTTGTAGAATAGGTTATAAACCTTTTTGCTTGTCTTTGTGCTGGAGTGTTCCTCCAGTAGGACTCTTTTTGTTCCTTTTCCCATTTTAGAACCTCCTCCGTTATGTGTCCCCTGGATAGGCCACAGAACGGTTTGGGTCCAAAAAAACGGGGCTTCAGCCCCTTTTCTTGCGAGGCTATCAGCTAATTCGTTGCCTTCTATCCCCTCATGCCCTGGCACCCACATCAAGGTAACCTTGTTGTTTTTTGCCAGTTGCTTCAGGGATTGTCTGCATTCCCAGGCAATTTTTGACTCAAAGGTATATGACCTGAGAGCCTTTAATGCTGCCTGACTATCTGAAAGTATATAGATCTTTGCCCTTCGAGTGCCTCTATTTAGGCATTCCTGGGCGCATAGATCTATAGCATAAATTTCTGCTTGGAAGATGGTTGGGGTATTACCAAGGGCTTTAGATAGCCTACATTTAGGCCCTGCTACGCCCACACCAACCCCTTCATCAATCTTGGATCCGTCTGTGTACCAGATGTGTGACTCTTTCTCCAACCGCAATGCTCCGGCCCTGCCCGCCTGACGGCTTTCAATCAGCACATCAAACGGGCAGTCAAAGTCATATTTGATTGGCATTGAGTCAGTGGGTTTGGTCATGGATTCGAATTGGATTAAGTCCAGAATCCTTAAGTGACCAACCAGGTCGCCTGGTCTGAATTTAAGTGCCTGATGCAGCCTTAAGGCACTAAGTGCTGCCTCCTTCCTCACATGCAAATGCAGAGGAAGTAAGTCCAGCATTGCCTCCATAGCTGCTGTGGGACACGAGCGCATTGCTCCTGTAGTCCCTAGACAGGCAAGGCGTTGCAATTTCTGCAACTTTCCTTGTGCTACTTTTTCTTCTGTTTTTGGCCACCATATGCATGATGCGTAGGTAACCATAGGTCTCACAACCGATAGGTATGACCAATGTATCATTTTCGGCTTTAGACCCCAAGTCTTACCAAACAGCCTACGGCACGTCCAAATGGCCGTTGTTGCCTTGGTAAGTGTCCTTTCTAAATGTGAGTTCCAGGTGAGTTTTTGGTCCAGAATTACTCCTAGATACTTGACCTCACTGGAAAAGGTCAGTACTGTTCCATTCAACATAGGAGCTCTCAAGTTGAGTTTTCTCCTTTTGGTGAATGGAACAATAACTGTTTTGCTCGGATTGACACTAAGACCCTCTGACGAGCACCATTTGGATATTATGTTTAGGGCAATTTGCATGTGGTTTGAGATCATAACCTCATGCCTGCCCCTGACAGTAACGACCAGGTCATCAGCGTAGCCCTGAAGGTTGAAGCCATAATTGCTCAGCTTATGGAGGAGATCGTCGACCACCATTGACCACAGCAAGGGCGATAAAACTCCACCTTGTGGACAGCCCCTAACTGCAGTCACGGTGGCCGACTCACCCCCCATATCTGTGGTAATTATTCTGCTTCTTAGCATGGATTGTATCCTTTTTTCCGCGGCTCTTTGTATGGATTCATAGGAGGTGTTATCAAAAGCACCCTCTATATCTATGAAAACACACAGAGCCAGTTCCTTGGCAGTAAATGTCTTTTCGATGCCTTTAACCAGGCCATGTAGAGCATTTATTGTTGATTTGCCAGGTTGATAGGCAAATTGTTTCGAGTGAAGCGGTTTCACTGTAATGATTTCGCTTCTAATCTGTTGATCTAATATTTTCTCCATTGTCTTAAGGAGAAAAGAGGTTAAGCTGATGGGGCGATAAGATTTTGGCTCGTCTGGTGGACGTCTGCGTATCTTTGGGATAAACGCCACCTTAACTTCCCTCCAAGCTTGGGGAATATACCCAAGAGTGTAGCTTGCTATGAATATGCTTCTTAGGCATGTGATAAGTTCCTCAATTCCATGTTGAAGCAGGGCAGGAAAAATACCGTCCCTGCCCGGTGATTTAAAGGGCTTGAAGGTCGATACCGCCCATTAAATTCTACTAGGGGTGAATATTTTTCCAGCTAGCCTTTTCCCTTCCCTGGTAGGACGATGTGCATCCTCTTCCAGGGAGGCCTGTGGAAGTTCACCTTCGATTACATGGGAGCCAGGGAAGTGAGTACCTAAAAGTACTCTTATGTTTTCCTGCTGACTCTCTGTATGTTGGCCATCGGGCTTTTTGAGTAGCCCTATTCCATTTGAGTGGTCTTTTGTAAGGACTTTTTGGAGACGGACTGCTGGGGCTAATTCATCTATCCCCTCGCAGAACCGTCTCCATAATCTTCTTTTAGACCTTCTCAATTCTTTGTTGTACTCCGTGAGGGCTTTTTTATAGTCCTCCCAGTTTCCAGACTTTTTGGTTCTATTGAAAGCTTTTCTGGTCTCAGCCTTAAGGCGGCTGAGATCCCTATTCCACCAAGGCACGTCTCTTTGGACCGCCTTCTGTTTCACAGGGCAGCTATTTTCATAACACGAGGTCATGAGGTTTTGTAATTGATATGAGGTTATATCTAAATCCTCTATTGTGACGATGGAGTGTGCGACACCTTCAACTTCCGACTTTAAGAGCTCTTTATAAACACTCCAGTCGGTCAGTCTAGGTATTCTACACTCCTCGATGTTTGTTACAGACGCCTCCAAGTGGAACCGAATGTGCCTATGGTCCGACATTGAGGGCTCATCTGTAACATGCCAGTTTTTTATGGAGTCAGTTATAAATGGATCCGCCAGAGTTACGTCTAGAACCTCTTTTCTAACCGCATTTATAAAGGTGCGTTCATTACCTTTATTGATAATGTCGATATTATTTGCAGACAAATATTCAAAAAGGTACTCACCTCTAGTATTATTGTTTGTGCTGCCCCACATATGATGGTGCGCATTGGCGTCGCTACCGATGATGTAGTGTTTGTTTCTCCTCTTGCACCAGTTGATGAGGCTCTTAACTTCCTCTGGAGGTGGACTTCGGTCTTCACCTGGAAAGTAGGCCGAGGCCACTATGATCTGCCTTTTTCCTCTTTCCGTAGCCACATCCACCGCTGCTGCAACTAAGTCTCTTGTTATAAACTCTGAAAGGAGAACAAAATTAGTGTTTTTATCGAACAGCAAAGCTGCTCTAGGGTTTTCATGCAAAGTATAATAAATTAACTTACATGATTGTGTGGGGAGTCCTTTGATATGTCCTCTAAATACCCAGGGCTCTTGGATTAGCCCTATGTTGATTTTCCCCCTAATAAAACTCCTGCTAAGCACGTTCGAGGCTGCTTTTGCATGGTGGAGATTTATTTGGAGGAACTTCAAATTGTTGGGGGTCATTTTGGCGGCTTGGGGCCCTTTTGGTGGCCCTTTTTGCCTGTCCCCTTGCCCTTACCTGTGTAAGGCTTGACATTAGACTCTGGAACACCTTCCGGCAAGGCACTGTTATTACCTTTATCCTCGGCCTTACCTGTGGGTCTGCTGGAATCTTCCCTAGGATCGTCCTGTTTTTCAGGTGTTTTCCTTTGGGAAGTGCCCAGCTTGGTCTTGGGCTTTCTTAGGATTTTTGCTCCTCGTCTTCAGCTGTAGCTGACTGAACTTGTAGCTAATCCTATAACTCTTCTTTTTTAGTTTCTCGACAGACTGTAAGTCTGCCGATAAAATTAATTCTACTGTGGGGCCTTTGGTTTCCCTTCTGAGCACCCTCCAGTTGGAACAGTTGAGGCCTAAATTTTGTACCTCAAAAAGCTTCAGGATTTTCTCGTTCGAGTAGTCCTGACTGCCAGGTGGTAGATGCGCCACCAGGATTTCTGTGTGAGGCATTTCTGCCTCTTCAGCGACCCTTAGTGACGCATTTTCCCAAGGCTTTAGCTCACTTATTATGCTTTTTAGCCACTGAATTGTGGCTTTATCACAAATGAGCGCCAGCCAACCTGGCCTGAAATGAGAGCTATAGAACTGAGGCGCTATGGTAGCCTCTTTGTTCAACTCTAGTATTTTGTCCTGGATTATATTCATCTGCTCCACAGTCAACAGTTCTTCTGGGAAGTTGGAGGAGAGAATTCCAACCCTGGTGCCCCCAGCAACTTGGTTGTAGGAGGGCCTTGTGGCAGGAGTGGAGGGCCCTGGTGTGGCTCTTTCTTTTGTTTTTGCCCGCTTGTGCGGATTTCCTTCTGGGGTGTTTTCCTCTGAACGGACCCTTTTCGGTCCTTTTCCAGAGCTTGCAGCCCCTGTATTTAAAGGCTTCGAAGCCTGTAGCCGGGCTTCGTCTTTAGGCACGCCCTTTGCCAACAGGTGTTTGAACCTTTTCCTTGCGGCTCCGCCCAACTTTACCTTTGGCTCCTGAAGTTTTAGAGCCTGTAGGGTTTGGTCGAGTTCGTCACCGCTGCTTTGGAGGAGAGCTTCCTCTGATTGGTCAGGACCTAGAGTGCACTGTTCCGTAGACTCTGCAGCCTTTGTTGGTACAATTGGGGGTGTACTAGCCCCTTGGTTTTGGTTGACACTGGTCTCCATATTAGTCCCACGAGTAGCGGAGGAAGAGTAGTTTACCTGAGGCAGTGCCCCGCATACCCCAGGCAGACATTTGTTTAAACCAGGGTGCGTCAGGTGCCCTGGAGTTCGCATAATCTCGACTAAGCTTCCCCTTAGCCATGCAGTCCTCGGCTTATGCTGTTCCACCTTGACTTGGGGGGAGTTTTATTGTGGCTCCCATCCACTTAGTCGGCTGGTTAAGGCAGACCCCCACGTAGAGCAAGTATTCCTCAGCAACCACCCACTTGCTCTACATGGTTTATACCAAGTAGGTTTCCACGGCTGAGACAAAGTTCCCGCGCGCCCGACCCATCAGATCCTGAAAGATCAGATGCCCCCGGCGCCCGAGGGCTGTGCCCCTGCCTCCACGATCTTGGTCCTGGTATAGCTTCAGGACGTAGGGTTCGCTACCTCCCTTCCTGCAGGTTGTGCAGGCCTGAACGGAGCTTGCTGCGTCCTGTGATACCCATCTACAGTTGCAGACCAATATCACAGGGCGTCAGTACTGGTGCGTGAACCCCAAGCTCATGCCTGCATTTACTTCCCCCGTCACTTATCATGAAGGGGAAAATAAGTCCGTTAGGTAAACGAAAGTAAACGTAGAATATAAACGTTTTATTAGAGGCTTAAATAACGTTAAATATTCATTAATTACGTACGTTAATTAAACGAAATTAAACAGTTTCCAGTAGATGATGTGTTACAGCATGAGCCGCCATGTAGATGAATGGGCAATTAGTAGGTTAAGCACCCACTGGTTTTATGATAAAACCAGTGGGTGCTTAACCTAATAAACAGGTAACATAAAACTTTTATGCTACCTTGGCCCAGTCACAATGATCTTTAACCTGATCGTTATAAGAACCATCCAAATAAATCGATGTTCCCTGAAAGAATTTGAACATTGCTATCAATGTTATTTATAAATTCATCAGAGTATAAGATAAAGCGTGACTAATTATTGTCAGTGGTGCCATTTAGAAGTAATTTCTGCAACAAACTACGTGGTAAACAAACAGATTTTATGCATTAATATAGAAGAATAGAAAAACGTCAAAAAAACGTCATCATCTACCATTTATTTCACCTGCAGATTTAGAATATCAGTGCATTTAAAATAAGTTGAAAGCATTTTAACGTTGTATAAAAACGTTTTTTTTCCTTTAATAAAAACATATTTCAATTGATATATTAAATTAATGCAATAAAAAACATTTAATTTTCTCGTTTCACAAACGTTACGGTTAGAGTGTTGTTACCACTTCGAATATTAGGAATGTGTTTTATACGTTAATATATTAGTAAAAGAACGTTTTATTTCAGTACTGGTTGGGAATGTGTGTAGGAGTAACGTATTTTATAGGTTTTATTTAAATATAAAATTTTACTACCGAATCCCCTTGCATTTAGTAAGTTGGAGACAACAGTTATTTTAATGTAAAAAATACGTTTTTTTTTAAATAAAACGAACGTTTGAATCGCTGTATTAAATATATTAAAAAAAAAACGTTAACTTTTTCGTTTCACAAAAGTTACTTTTAGCGCGGCGCGACATTAAAACTCCTTACATTATAAACGTGTTTTATACTGTATTACATATTTGTGATAAAAACGTACTTACTAAAATGTTTTATTCCAGTATCTTCTACTAGTGGTTAAAATTGCGCGTAGTGGTAACGTATTTTAAACATCTTAATTAAAAGTTGAAATTTTCAACCAAATGCAACATTGAAAATTTCAACGTAAAACGTTTAATCAACGACTACGATGTTTTAAAAACGTTTATTATACGTTTGCCCATTGGGATGGCCTGCTTCCAGGCATATAAAAAAAGAAAACTTTAATCACGTGCACTTTATTTATTACCTTCGATTAACAGAGTGCCTTTAAGTCCATATCATAACTTCAGGAGGTCGTTTATTGAATCATTTAGGTCCAGCCTTAATAAACTCGGGGGGTTTCCAAGATAGTGTTGAAATTTTTAAGAAAACCAGTTTTATTCAAATATCTCAGGTGTTTGATATAGATGAACCAAACTAATTAAAAGTAATAATGTTTTGGTATATACATATGACAACCAGTGGCGGATATGCTAGGAGGCATTACCAATAAAAAAAATCTAGACTTTCTACACCAATGAGATTTTTGTAAATACGATCAATGTATTTAATTTCTAAGTCCCGCATCTTTTCTTCATTTTGGAGCCATTCCCCATTGGCTCTCATCAGTTTCAATTAGTTTTTAATTGAATTGGTTGGAGCACTCACTGATTAGCTATTGGTTGATTTGAGAAGAATTATCTTTAAATGCATGTATAGACGTAGTTATGCTAAATGGAGAGCGATTGACAACGCGAAGATATATTATTGACATTCTAAAACTTTATGTAGTATCATTTGCGAATTTTATACAGGATATGTTCTTGTTAATGCATTAAAGGTAATATAACAAGTAGCTCGAGTGGTACGTCTTCAATATGATTCACCAAGAATGAACTGACCATCAACAAATCCAGATCTAAATCTCATAGAAAATCTGTGATGATAAGATGAGAAGAATTGGACCTCTGAACATTAAAGGATATGTTCAAAACCTTCTTTAGTTTCCTATTGTGGAATAAAAAATATATATTATCTAGCAAACATGATAAAAATATGTTATATGCCGGTTTTGAACGAAAAGAAAAAAAAACATGATTAGGAGATAAATTAATAGCACAGTAATTAGAGATTCTACTTCAGAATAACGTCTTATGAATTAGATTTCGCTCATATTTGGCAACTTAATAGTAAATGCATCAAAGAAAAGTTTCTGTAATATACTAGGGCCTGCTCATTAACGGGGGGGTGGATGCCACCCCGTTTCAGAGGATCGCACCTAAAAACAATAAAAATATTAGAGCTGAAGGAGAATCAAATTTTGAGAAGAAAAGGTCCTATGAAACTTTTTGTTTAGATTGATAGTCTCTAAGTTATAATTCTTGAAAATTGCGATTTTAGCTTGAAAAAACAAAAGGTGAAATACCTTTAATTTTCGTTAAGCAACTCAAACAAATTAGTTAAAAAATGCCAGAAACAAATAAGAAAGCTGTCAAACTGAGGATGAATTTCGTTTTTTCCTAATTTCTGTAAAATTAATGGTCTTGAAGATTTAGAAATATAAAAATGGGGTCCGGATGTTTATTAGACAAAATGTTAAACATGTCACTTAAGACAAAACTGCTAAAAACCGCTATAGAAAAATATTAATTTAGGTTTGAAATAATTTTTTTAACTATTTCTATAGTTTTTTTTTAATGGGCTTCCAATGAAGCGTTCTCCAGGGCTGGCCTGTATACTACTCTGGGGGCACTGCAGCCTCGTGGGCTTATTGTGCTCACCCTGTATAGCTCTAGCAACTGTTGTTTCGCTGCGCGGTGCCCCTTAGATGGTCCGATCGGGAGCCAGGAGCGATCACCCATCTAAGTCCTCACCGCGCGCTACGTTGCTGCACTCAGTGATCCCGCATAGGTCCAAAATCCAAATCCAAAAAGACTTTATTCAATATCTATGGTACAACTGATGTGCCTAGTCGGAGCCCGTCCCGGAGCCAATCAGACAGCCACGACGTGTAGCGTCGTGGTAGGCGTGTGATTGGGCGGGGTGAGTCCGATTTGGCTTGGTGGCAATGGTTTATTAACCAGAGCTCCTATCCGCCGTAGGTGGATTTAAAAACTGGGTTGAAATTAAAGTGTGCTCACATGAGCCTAAAACTAATTAATGGATAACACAATAAAACTACACTCGTTGGCAAGCGCACTATGAAATTTTGATTGCTGATGCGGGAAAACAGAACTAAACGAAAAAACCCGTTCGAGCAAATGACGACCTCGTGGTCTGGCCACCGTCGAGGCAGATGGAGTTATTAAAATGATGTGGTTTTTAAATTTACGAGAGTTATTGGTCTAAAGGGGCTATTGAGACAAAAATGGACAAAAGGACAAACTGGGTAAGACAAAAATGTGCAAAAATAGAAAGAGAGTGGGGGGGAGCGGTTGAAAGATGTAAAGTTGAGGATAGATAAATAGTGAGGTAGAGATAGGTTATCGTAGAGGGAAGTATGGCTAGGGAAGTTGCCGGAAAATAGACAACGCCTGGTATGGTAAGGGGTGTTTCAGGTCGAAAAGTATGGCATTATGCTGTCTGATAGGTCCGGTCCCATACCCACCTAACGTCTCACCTCCATTTCTATAGCTTAAAAAACAAAGAAGTTATGACTGAAAGAATGTGTCTCTTCACATTTTATTAATGAAAACGTCTCCATTTTGTTACTGTAAGTAGTCAGTAATTTGAAATATATAATTCTCAAATATTATTTTTCGTTAATATTTAGCTCAAATTTTCTTAAACTTAAGCAAAATACGTTGTTTTTATATTTTTGTTCTTATTCATTATTTGTCAAAAAAACACCCCCTAACTGCTCCTTTGACGTAAAAGGCACAGGCGTAGAGGTTATTTTCCAGTAAAATACTGGTTAATTGTATTATTTTGTAGATTTCACGGACATTGTTTAGAAGAAAGTATATGTGGCAGAGCATCCCAATAAGAAACGCAGAAAAATTAAGAAAATGCCACAGACAACATTTAGACAATATTCTGATATATAGTTAGATAATCATATCATTTACTAAACTATCATCAAAACAAAATGTTTACTTTAGCATCTACTATAACAATACGTGTAACAACTGCCTTTAGACAGTAAAAGTTAAGTTTGATTTTATCCTGTAATAATTCGTTCAACAGAAGCACCTGGTGTGGTTTCTGGTTATTGCAATAAAAATAGGCACCGCGTAAAGGTGTGCCGTGCCACCTTCGCTATAACTCTTTAATGCCATATTTTTATAGTACGGGATGGAAATACGAATGCAAATGACAAGTTTATTTTTGAACTTCAATTTCGCACTAAGCTTGTTTAGCAAGGCATTTGAAGCAATAATGAACGTGCATTAGTTTATATACCGGGTGGCTACGAGTCAATACGTACGGCCGCAATTTTTTTATTGTTTTTGAATTTAAAATTTCGTTTTGAGTACACATAAATTAGACAAATGTGAGTTACTTTTAGACTAACAGGAGCGAAAATATCATTTCCGGTTGAACCGGAAGTGACATCAACTTTTTTTTCTTAAATAGAATGACTATTTATTTGATGGTGTCTTATTAAGCATACAATTCTAAGTGCAACAGTTTTTTCCGATTTAAAAAAATCCAAAAAATACGTGTGATACGAACAATTTTTTTTTTAAATGGTCTAAGAAAATTACTAAGTAGGCTGTGGAAATTGTTAGTAAAGTTGTAAACTTATATGTAAAGAACAAAATAGTTATTTGAATTACTGATAGGTAAGACTATTTTTAGGTTTTTCTCAAAAGATGGAATTTAATCGTCATTTTCATTTCCTATGGAAAAATTTTTAATGGTATCCTGCTATTTTATTAATCAGAAGGATTCATAAACTTTAATTTTTTAATTTAATCATTTCTTAACGATATCCTTCGTAATAATAAAAGTATTTTTAAATGGTAAACGTAAATTAAACAATAAACAATTACAATAAAACGTAACAACCATGAATAAATAAAATAACAAAAATATTTAAAACCTTAATTATAATAAACCATCGTAAAATAAAAATAGAAATTGTTCAAACTGTTCACCGTTTTGATTAATACACAGAGTAGCGCGACTTATTGTTGGATGTCTAACATTCTGCAGTTGTTGCGGTGTTATTTGTGCAATTTCGTGTCTAATTCTCTCTTTCAGGTCTTGCCTTGTGGTTGGAGCAGTCGCGTAAAAACTATTTTTCAAATGCGCCCAAATAAAAAAGTCGACTGGGGTTAAGTCAGGAGACTTTGCCATCTGAATGGACCATGGGTTCCAATCCACCGATCTGGAAACAATTTAAGTAATCCTTAACGATAACACAGCCCCACAAAAAGAAAAAAAAATTGGAACTGCTATCGAGACAACTATATCCCTATGTAATTTTAGACGCTGAATCAGGATCCGAGGTCAAAAAATATCGTACACCCCCAAAATCAACCCCTAGCCCTAAAAAACACTCCCTAAACATGGTAAAAATGAATTAGTTGTTAACTTGTCTGTAAAGAACAAATAGTTATTATACTCTTCGCAAAAACGAAGAGTATGTTGCATTTGATCGGCACATTTCTAAAACCGGAAATATCGCCTGTAGAGAAAAAATTTTCATATCATTGTGTTAGTGAACGAAGTCTGAACAACTTTCAAAATGTCCGAATGTCTGTCCGTCCCTCTGT
This sequence comes from Rutpela maculata, assembly GCA_936432065.2. Lineage (NCBI taxonomy): Eukaryota > Metazoa > Arthropoda > Insecta > Coleoptera > Cerambycidae > Rutpela > Rutpela maculata. The sequence goes on along the minus strand of OW386286.2, from coordinate 95,905,462 downwards.
CCGTCTGTCCGTCTGTCCGTGTGTCCGTCTGTCCGTCTGTCCGTCTGTCCGTCTGTCCGTCTGTCCGTCTGTCCGTCTGTCCGTCTGTCCGTCTGTCCGTCTGTCCGTCTGTCCGTCTGTCCGTCTGTCCGTCTGTCCGTCTGTCCGTCTGTCCGTCTGTCCGTCTGTCCGTCTGTCCGTCTGTCCGTCTGTCCGTCTGTCCGTCCGTCACGTTTCTTGTAAGCACGATAACTTAAGAAAGAAAAGTCCGATTGTATTGAAATTTGGAAAGTGAGAGTTAGCGTTAGCTAGAGGGGGAACCCTATTATTTTTGAAAAAAATCAATCAATAAATAAAAAAGTTATTAATCATTTAAATAAAAAAAAATGTTTTTCAAAATTTGTCATTTGTACTTTAATAGAAATCTTTCGAAATGTTATTCTCTATACTTTTTTTTGTTTTTGCATTTTACCAATATATATATTTCATAATAATGTATCTAATCCGTTGAATTATAATTTTTGAATGACATTTATTCAAATTTTCTGGTAAGATGAGATAGCCCAATGGCTAAAGCACTTGCCAGACAATAAAATATTTTAACCTAGTTTTTAAGTCCACCTGCGGTGGGCAGGAACTTCTAGCCCCCCACTCGAACTATCTCTAAGCTGAGTCGGACCCACCCCGCCCAGCCCCACACCCACCTCGACGTCACCTGTCCTGGTCGTGTGGCTGGCTCCGGGTTGGGCTCCGAGGAGGCACATATTGTACTATTAATACTGAATAAATACTATTGATTGATTGATTGATTGCAATCCAAAGGTCTCGTGTTCGATCCCTCACATGGTGAATTTTTTTTTTCATATATTTTGTTTCCACAACAAAGTTGGTATCACAACATTTAGAATGTACAAAAACTAACATTATTTACAAGAAAAATGCGAAGAGTATCCTATAGAATGTGTAACAATTATATAAAAAGCTCAGTAAATCGGCGAAGAGTATAATGCTTCCTCTAGTTTAAATTACTGATAGGTAAATTCCAATTTTTTTTTGTGGGGCTTTTTTGAAACTGCTATCCCCATATAATTTTCGACGCTGAATCCGAATCCGAGGTCAACAAAAAATCGTACACCCCCAAAATCAACCCCTAGCGCTAAAAAAGACTCCCTAAACAGGGTAAAAATGACTTAAGGCTCCGCGAATAGTCTTGAATCTCAATAAATCGAATTAAATATAAACATTCAAGTATATAACGCATAAATACAGAGTTAACAGTACTTTCCATTGAGTGGGTGAAAACTACTCCTCACACAACAGGAAATTTAAAAAGACTGCAGTGATTGCAAAAAAAGTTTATGATGCCCAGTTATTTTAGAAACAGTATGTAACTGCATTAGTCTCGATGCGATGCTCAATAACTACCTCCATAGATTGGCGGAAACCACCTCCAAATTTAAATTGCAGTTGCTTAGATGACTCCTAAAAAGAATTCTCTGAAAATACTAGTTCTTATTTATATGGCCTCTAAGAGGCCATACCTTTTTTTTCCCCCAGCTTTTCCTTGCAATTTTAATCTATGGGTGGTTTCCGCCACTCTATGGGAGTAGATTTTGAGCATCGCATCAGAACTAATGCAGTTACTCACTCTTTCCAAAGAAACTGGGCATCGTAAGCTTTTTTTACAATCACTGCATTTTTTTAAGTTTCCCCCACTCATGGGGGTAATTTTCAATGGAAAGTAGTGTTAACTCTGTGTTTATGCGTTATATACTTGAATGTTTATATTTAATTCGATTTATTGAGATTTAAGACTATTCGAGGAGCGTTAATCATTTTTACCATATTTAGGGAGTGTTTTTAGCGCTAGGAGTTGATTTTGGGAGTGTACGATTTTTTTTGACCTCGGATTCGGATTCAGCGTCGAAAATTACATAGTTGTCTCGACAGCAGTTCAAAGATTTTTTTTTGTGGGGCTGTGTAATAGCATTGTGTGGTCCAGCCCCGTCTTGTCGGAGCTGCAACCAATTACAAAAGGTTATTCTGCGTTGTTAATCATTCTCATATAGAAATTGATGCATTTGATGAGAACGATAGCAGTGCTTTTTTAAAATTTTCCTTGCTGATTCTTTGGAAACTAGTAACTTATGTTCAATTTGTCTTATCGAAATAGTTGGGACAACATGCACTAAAGCTGATACATTAATTTCCGTTTCTTCATCCACAATAAAACTTTCTTCAATTTCAATATCAGGTTCAGTTCTAAATTGATGCTCCAACCGGACGAAATAGTTTCTCGGAAGTTGTCTTCTTTCTGGATATCTCTGTCCATACAGAGTTTGTGCTCTATTTGCATTACGTTGAGTCTCTCCATAAGTAATCAACATGTCAACTGTTTCATCTATTGAATATTTTTCAGCCATTTTATAATGATTTACTTGTTTATGACAAACTCTATAGACTTACTTCAAATAGTCGGTGAAAAATAATTCAATTGTTGCGAATGTTTGTCATTTTCATGGCTATCTGCGGTACCTTATTAAAATTTTCTGTTGGCGCTTACCTATTAAAAATGCTTTTATTATTATGAAGGATATCGTTAAGAAATTATTAATGTCGGAAAATATTAATGTATTCGGTTTTGGATGGCCATCATGAAACCGATTATCTCCCCATATAAAGTGCAGTAGTGTCGAGGGCAAGGCTAGGGCGGCATGGGGGGGATAATTCAATCAGACCCATGCAGACCAGTTGTTAAGAAATTTTCTAACGATATGGCAAGTTTGAAGAATGACAGCCTTTTGTATTTTCATGTAGAGGGATCTTCTTAGGCCTATTTATTCAATGTTATTTGTGAGGTGCTTTGTCATCATTCCAGTGGCAGATATAACGACGGGAACTATTTCGGTTTTATCTAGATTCCAGATGTGTTTCATTTCAATGACCAAATTTTCATACTTCGTCATCTTTTCCGCTTCAGTTTTAATTATTGTCACTCAGTGGACAACCTATATCTATTGTTGTAGCCTTTTTCAGCTGCTTCTCAATAATGCCTATATCAGGGCGGTTATAGTCGATAGTTCGGTCTGTAATGATAGGTGTGTCCCAATACAATAAGTGGTGTTGATTTTCTAAAATTGCTTCGGGATTGTATTTCTGATAGGAGTTTGTATTTCTGAGCCAGTTGTGAATGGACAATTTTTGCTACCTGATTGTGTCTTCCTAAATAGGCCGAGTTTGAGAGAGACAAGCAACCTGCTATTACGTGCTCTATTGTTTCATTAGGTTTCGGACACTGGCGGCATTGGTCAACGACCTTTATATTTAGTACATATTTTTCATAATTATGAGTGCGCACTACGCAATCTTGTATTGTCGTCATAAAACCTTCCGTTTTAGGTTATAACTGTCCCTTTATCAGCCAGTTCAGCGAGCCGCGTTTGTCAGGGCTTTCAGCGTCCAACATCTTTGGGTATTTGCTATGTAGCACTCTTCCCTCCACGTGACGTTCGGTGGTTGCCGCGCTTGGATATTTCTTATATCTTGGTTCAATTTCAGGGCTGGGTAATTTTGATCCACCTGTACAACTTTTACGTGGAGACGGTTTTGGGAGTTTCGGAAATAAGTTCTAATGTTTTCCTCTTGTTTCCTGCATAACTCTGAGATGTGAAAAGTCCTCGTCCACCTTCGTTTCTTTTGAGGTACACTCTTTCCACAACTGATTGTGGGTGGTGGGCTCTGATTATTTTTTAAGAGTCGACGGGTTAGTCTATCCAGAGCATTGAGGTCGGCATCGGTGTATTTCAATATTCCGAATGAATAAGTCAGAGTCGAGACGGCCCAGGTATTAATGGCGGTTATTAAGTTCTTTGAGTTTGATGAGGTGTTCAGTAATTTAGTTAACCGACTTCTGTACTTTTCCTTAAACTGCTTCTTCAATGTAGAGTGATCGATATTGCTATTTTGAGCTATACCCGAATAATTGTAAATTAAGCCATCTCCCTTGGGTGAAATTTCGCAGATTTTCTCTTGTCCATATTGAGCTTTTTCCCGGTTCATACTTAATATAGCGCACTTATCTAGTCCGAATGATATCCCTATATCTTGACTAAACGTCCTCGTAGTGTTTATTAAGGATTCTAATTTGTCTTTATTCTCTGATGTTGTCTTTGGTGTCTAAGCTATAGCCATACGTTGTTTCGTTAAGCAGTTGTGAGAGAGGATTGAGGGTCAGGACAAACCAAAGTGGGTTTAAGCTATCACCTTGAAATATTCCTCTCGATATTCTGGTCTGGGCCTAAACCTACTTCTAGGGTAGGATGTATTTTGTACAGTTTCAGTACTCTCTGTAGCCAAAGGTGTGGTACTGAATCAAATGCCTTCCTATAATCGATGTAGCACATATGTAGGTTTCTTTTCTTCACGCGGGCTTGACTTGTTAAGGCTGAGTCGATTATTAGTTGTTCTTTGCAACTTGGGGTTTCTCTTTGACATCCCATTTGTGCTTGTGCTATGAGGCTGTTGTTCTTGCAATGTTGGTAGATTTTCTCACTTAGTGCGGCCGCAAGGAGTTTAAAAATGACTGACAAACATGTAATTGGTCTATAGTTTTTAGGATCTAGTTTCGACCCATTTTTGAGGAGCAAGAAAGAGTTGCCCTCCATTAAGTGTGATGGTAAAGTATTAGGGTTTCTTAGGGTTGTGTTGAAGCATCTTGCCAGTGCTGAATGAAGACATGGGAATGCTTTGAACCAATAATTCTGCAGACTGTCTGGTCCTTGAGTTTTCCAATTAGGTAGCTTTTTTATACTCTCCTTTATATCGGCTTCCGTGAGTACTACCTCTGGCATATCCAAAATACGGCGATTTGTAATCTCTACGTCTTCTACCCAGTTGGCATCTCTGTTATATGCATTGGGAGCAGACTACATTTTTTCCCAGTGGTTGAGAATATTATTATATTTATTATTATTAAAAATTCCTCAATCACATCTTAAAATAAAATTGATCGAACCTGAGGGACACCCTGTATATTATATTGTTTCGAGATATTACAGATCTTCATATTTTTGTATGCTTAATCAAAAACCTTAGTGACATTTTGCTCTAAAACTATAGTATAACAGAATTTATATGAGATATAATAGTTTACACCTCTGTGGCAATCGCCCTGTATGACGGAAAGGGCCAGTATTTTACCATGCCATTTTACATGTGTGCCAAATTTGAAACGAAAATTGCGAGTTTGAAAGAAGTGATCGGTCTACACACACACAAACACACAAATTCACAGACAAACATTCTTTATTAGATATTTGAATTCAGTCTGTTTTAAAACGGATTTCTGTGCAATTTTTTTTCTACGATGGTGATTAAAAATGTTCGTCCGGTTATAGTATACCTATTTGATTAAATCAAATAGGTATATAATAACGTACTTACCGAATTTCGTCGCTGGACCAGAAATTTGTAACCAGTATTTCCGGACACCCTGTATAAGTTGTCAACAGAAATTAGAAACAGAACTTTTTTCATTTAGCTAGGTTTCCATAACTAGCTACTGCATATCAATTGTTTAACAAGACACAGTTGCTACCAAGTGTATTTTAAAATAGTCTTGGAACAAAGAAATAATTTCGTGAATTTTTAGATAATTATTACGCGGCCCCAAAGGCATTTCCGTTTTATTTGTGTAAAACACCTTAATGGTGACTAGTCGTGGATCTATCTCGGTTCTTTTACTGAATCACATGTGTTGCATGTGTTTTTGTACCACTTGCCATTGCTGAGGTGTCTTATATTTATCAGATATGCTCTGCACAGCTGTTTCGGAAAAAATAGACACCCCGGATAGCGTAACGGTGGTAGTGAGCATTTTAAAAATAAAATGTAATAAAGTAGGTATAATGTGAAAGTAAATAACAATTTTATCGTTGAAGTATGTGTAATGTTATAATTTTATGCTGATACTGATAGTGGGGGTAAAATTATCGAAAATTTTCGTCATAAAGTATTTGCTTTGGAATAGTGAGATTTTTTTAATTTACTCTGGACGTCATAAAGGGTCTGTAAACAAATTCTTTTATTTTGTTCGCCAATCAGAAGACATCTTTTTTGGGTTTAAAAAAAACGGTGTTATTTCCTTTTTCTGCTTTTAATTTTTTTATTTAATAGCTCAGGTTCTATCCGATCAGAGTGGGTCAAAAATCAAATTGCTCGGAACAAATATTACTTCAAAGCTGTGTACTTTTAGTGAATAACACCTCAAAAAAATTATGACAACATCGCTCAGTTATTTTGACACAGCTCATATCATCATTGGTAGACAGAAACATCTCTTTTTTGAACCTATGATAAATAAAACTAGTGATAAATGTTTTACTCAAAATAGTTGAAAAAACCTGAATTAAAAATGTGCATTATTAGTCCAATCAACGAAGGAAAACTAGGGGAATTAATTCGTGCCAACAATTTTTTTGAGACCTTATCTTCTATTGTATATACTAAATACCAATTTTATGGGCTCTTACCTGCTTGATTTACCCATTTACCCCAAATTTACCCCAATTTATCTCCCAACCCTTCGACGGAACAAGATGAAAATATAATCTAGTTCCAGATCTCTTTAAAGTACATATGTGTACCAAATTTCAAGTCAATATCTTAAACGGTTCCAGAGTAAACGTGCGTACAAAAAAGTTACAGACCGACAGACAGACAGACAGACAGACCGACAGACCGACAGACCGACAGACCGACAGAAATTTTTTTTCTCTCAAACTTAAAATTTCGACGTTTCATGACATTTTAAGCCTATTTGAACAATAAAAATTAAAAAAAAATTTTTTGTCGTTACTATACTTCCACTGAATGTGGAAGTAATTAAATTAGGTATAATATTATACAAATAAGTTCTTGTTCATATTTTATGTAGGATCAATACTTTACGATATACAGAGGGTGGAAAAATCGCGAATTAAAAAAAAATCAAGTTTTAATGACATAAATGAAATTTTAATACTAAATGAATTTAAAACTAACAGAAAAACTATATTATTAATAATAAACGAACATTATTCTAAAACCATTTTAAAAGTCAGCAAAATCCTCATCATCGTCATCGTCGTCCAAATCGTCGTCAAATGGTGCAATATTCGTACACGCACCATGGCGAATACCGCACACCATTGAGCATGGAATGCCAGTTTTTCGGCAACCACAGCGTCCCCCCCACACTCAGTAGAACATCGGCAAAAGATGGAATTCAAGATCGCTTCAGGAGCTACTGGTTTTTTGGTGGTAACTGTGGTTAGCAATCCATTTTTCCCTCGATTCCATCTCCACTGGTCCGGGGGTGGGAGGTTGTTGAGCCATTGCTATATCTGTAAGTAAGTAAGCGAACCGCTGTAAGTAGCAAGAAATATTTATAAAAAACTGTTAATATACCTACAAATAAACTCTGAAAGAGTGTTGTTAAGCAGCTCTTTTGGTTGATGGCAGATTAGGATTAGGTTTTGGCATGGTGAATAATTTTAGGAACGCAGCATATCGATGTTTATTTAAGTCTCGCTCTTCTGCAGTCACTTGGTAGATCGCTAAAACATCTCCTCATTCCATTTTACGCGGTGAAGCAGAAAAGAAAGAAAGACGTGAAAAGAGAGCTTTAAACTACTCCCCATCCCCCCGCACAGGACTTTTAGTACATTGTTTAAGATACCCCCACGAATTGTTCCCCTAATCGGCCTTTTTTGAACTTCGCTGACTGGATTATATATTTCTACACGCGTTTTCTGGCTATGATATAGGCTTCTATGATGCACAAGCAACAGCAGACTTTTTCGCTGCAGGTTAAAGCGTCATCGAAACATTGTACTACTCTAAACACTAGAAAAAATACAGATTTAGGTACAATCAGATATAGATGTATCCAAAATACGGCGATTTGTAATCCTCGTCTACTTTTTGTAAACTAACAGTTCTTTCTCCAACTAAACTAGCTCCTTACGAACACTCTTTAAGAGTGTATTTACAAATACAGCAATGGTTATATGATGACTGATGACAAGTAGCCAAGGCAGATGACCACTACCGGTTTGATGCCCATTGGGATACAAAAAAAAATCAGACTGTTACAAGAAAAATTTCTCCAAGCAATAGCTTGTGGGTGAAATGCTGGCTGCATTTAGTATATAAAAAAAATAATTCAATTTTTGAGGGTGCTGTTTTTATATCAACCCCTTGAGTGTCACCTACCAAACATAATTATCATTTGTAAAAATTACTTCAAGGTAAAAAAATTAAGTGCGAAGACCTAGACCACGTAATTCCTACTTATTTGGAAGCTAATAATCGAAAAATATACTACTACTTTTAGCTTGGCTCTCAATTATTATTATTATTATTATTATTTTTTGCTTAAGATACATTGATTTTATTTGACAATATGGTTAAGCAATTTTAATTTATCCACAGTAATATCTTCTCAGGAAGGGACACAAGCGAAAAATGTTTCAGACAAAAGTTGTTCCGTTCAGAGGGGGACATCTTTTGGGCAGAACAATTTCCCCCTACCCCTGATGAGCGGGAGATGTGGCTAACTTTTGAATTTTAAATGGCACTCTCCATTTTTGATCACGTATTCTGATTCTACGAAAAAGAATTACATACCTTTTGTAACAAACATTTTTTTCTCCCCCCCACCCTGATGAGCGAGGATGGAGGTGTAAATTTTGATTTTTCAAAAACCTGCAGGCGAACATCTCTGAACTAGGGCATTTTTAGGACAAATGTTTCAAACAAATGATGACCCTCTCTGAACTAAACAACTTTTATTTGAAACATTTTTCCTAAAAATGCCCTAGTTCAGAGATGTTCCCCTGCAGGTTTTTGAAAATTCAAACGTTACCCTGCTCATCAGGGTATGGAAAAAAAATGTTTGATAAAAAAGATATCTAATTTCTTCCGTAGAATCAGAATACGCGATAAAAAAAGTTAACCCCACCCCCGCTTATCAGGGGTGGGGTGTGGAAAACTATTCTGCCCAAAGAATGTCTTCCCCTGAATGGAACAAATTTTGTTTGAAACATTTTTCGCTAGTGTCCCTTCCTGAGGAGATATTATTGTGGACTGATTAAAATGGCCTAACCATATTGTCTAATATAATCAATAAGTACCTGTTACGCAAAAAAATTGAGAGGTAAGCTAAAAGTAGTAGTATATTTTTTTGATTATTAGCATCCAAATGAGTATTAATCCAGTAGTCTAGGTCTCCGCACTTAATTTTTTTTTTTGTGTGTGCCTCTGTTATTTTTCATTATCTAAGTTTATATATTTTTAAGCACCTTCTACCAATCTGACCTTGCAGTAATTTTTGCATACGATAATTATGTCAGTGTTAAATAATGTAGATTTTTTTGGTAGGTGTCACTCGAGGAGTTGATATAAAAACAGCACCCTTGAAATTAAATTATTTTCTTCATATACTAAATGACGTAATAGGAACATAAAAAAAAATGTAAAATATAAAGATATTTTATATCAACATCTTCTATTAATTTCATTTAATTATCTTCAATAGTTTTGAAAAAAATTAATGGATAACTCTGGTAATATAGAGGATAGAGGTTTATTACATATTTTATTGAGCATTTCTAGTCATGTGAATGAATAGCCCAATAAGCCGCTGGGCCCAATTCCACATACTTAACCGGCAAGACTCTGTAATACGAATTTGTATCAGGCCTGTAGCTAGGGGTGGGCTAGGACGGGCGTATCCCGTCCTGGAATAATTTTCGCCCGACCTACGACGACCGCAAAAAATAACGAGGAAGCTATTTTTTACGAAGTTATCCGTAAATGAAAAAAACGATAAAAAATGTTTGGCCCACGGGCCCCCCCTGAAAAATTGTTTTCCCGCCCTTAAAGCATTTTCTAGCTACAGGCCTGATTTGTATTTGTAATGACATAACTTGACAGTTCTAAATTATTTTAGTTTATGGGTTTTCAATTTTGTTTATTACGAAAAGAGACACTAACTTCTTGAGAGGGGCGTAACCTTACTAGTAACGCACATTTTGCAGGAATGAAATTGAATATCTTGGGTTCTAATGCTAGTATGAAAGTTAAGGAACATTTATTTAAACACTATTTTATTTTCCCACCATACTTACCTTTGACATTATACGACAATGCTTTAAATTATTAAGAAAATAATATACATCAGAATATTGAAAGTGAACTAATATTTAATTTAATAAATGAAGTATAAGTATGTAGAATAATTCCATAAAAACCAATATTAACGTACAGCATAGTTGTAAAGGCGTCATATATCTTTCTCACAAGGCAAGCAATAACATCTTGCATACTTTTATCTTTTCTAAAACCAATTTAAGAATTGGATAATAAATTGTATTTACTCAAGCAATTCATGATTCTAAATTTATTTATATTTCAAAAATGTTGGCAGTCAAAAATACCTATTGGATTATAGTTAGGTACCTCTTTTTTGGATAAACATTTTTGAAAATAGATTATATTTTATTTATTGCAATAAAGTATCCAATGGCAAACGCAAAGACTATAATAACAAACATAATAAGACTTAATTAAATATTAAACTAACAATATATGGCATGAAAAAGAGAAAATATATAAATAACATGCATTTTTGACGTCACTGAGAGTACAAGATAAAATGTTCAAATTGTATTCAAGTGGTTACTTAACTTTTGATATAAAGGCGACTTAATGAAAAGATTTGTGTGTGCAAGAGGTAGCAAGAATACTCTGTTATGTCTACCAGTAATTATCGGGACTTGATACTTAATATTTGTTACAATTGAATCACAATTTACCAAAATTGATTTAAAATATTATAAAAGGACAGAACGCAATGTGCGTCTAAGGAGACGATTTTGCAGATCAAATCGCTCAAGGCATTGATTATGGGGCTCTCTTGTGGTAAAAAAGCTGCAGATTTAAAGAATCTTCGTTGAATTCTTTCCACCAATGTTATATGAGTCGTGTATATGGGAGTCCATATTACTTGTGCATACTCTACCCTTGACCCTCTACTTTGTGTCCCTTCACTTGGTGATTAAGGTTGAGGCTCGGAAAGCGGCCTACAGGTTGAGATGCGGTAATCAGTGGAAGATCGAAGAAGAACAATTGGGTTACACAAAAGCCCTATCCGACGTGATAGGGTTTCACTCAATTCTGAAGTCTAAGAATAATGATATGGTGCCTTCCTTCTCCCCAGAACCCTTTGAGGTTGTCATTCCCAAAAGTAATGACTTCAACCTACTTGAGGACATACTCAGGCCTGACGATATCGTCTGGTTTCCAGACGGATCGAGGTATGAGGAAAGTGCTGGAGCTGGGATATACGTTAAAAGAGCCAGGGTTGAACTTTCTTATGCCCTGGGTAAATTCTCCACGGCATTCCAGAGTGATATCTGCTATTTTGGTCTGCCCACAGGAGTATATCCGAAGGAAATATTCTAACAAACACATATACAGTGCGTGTAATTGCCGATTAGGCATGTACATTTACGTAGCGCGAGAAATATGACAACCCAGCAACAGCAAACTCGCCCGTCGGCGGCATAGATTAAAGAGCCGGCGCTAGACCACTGAAGCACCCCAGCTCTCAGTTATTTCATCTCAGCCAGCTGGCACACGCGATGTTGCAATTCTTACTCCCTATGTCTAGCCCGCCACTACACACACTGTATATATATGTAGCGTTAGGCAAGCGGCCCTCAAGGCCTTTGTATCAGTCAGGACCAAGTCAATACTGGTTCAGGCTCTCTGTGAACTTGACTAATCCAACTGGGTCAAACATCCTTGGGTGCCTGGACACAGCAACATTGAGGGTAACGAGGGTAACGGCAGATGCTGTGGTCAGGGGGAGTCTCTCAGCGGTCCCTACTGGGTACGCGGGCGGCTCTCGGCTATTTAAGTCAATAATTTTTTTAAGTAACGATATTGTTCGAGGGTTAAAAAAGTTTCGCCGAGTACCGCTACTTTTTTTGTCGTAGTTTGAACCTTGAAGGTTAAACACAAAAGAATATAGCCATCCAAAATGATCCTCTTGTTATATAAAGTACTTTGTTTGCAAATAGTTGCAATGACCCCTAGTATCATCAATAGAGAACAATTGTTTTTGAAAACTTAAAATTTCTTTAAATTATGATCTTATATGGATTGTACAATATGAACGCGACTGCTCATAAAATTATATATCGATATATGACCGTGGCATAGTTAATTTACCTTTACCTGTGACATAGCTATCCGAAGATGCCTTGGAGGGTAGCTATAATGATTATCAACATAAGATTTCACTCAAGAAAAACGTCAAGAATGATTAATGAATACTAATAAGAACAGTTTGAAGAGGTTATGCTCATATTTTCAGACCCTATAATTTCATTTTACCGAAAAACGCCAATGGAGAAACGAAAACTTTTTCGCGTGATGTGATTAAGACATATTCCTAATTTTTAAACGAAACTCCAGTGGATCGCACTGACTTCATCGACGACGAGGACTTGGTAGATAGTGATGTTGGTTCACAGTAATTTTGTGTCAAAATATTTTTTTCATTTAATATGGTTTTATTTCACGATTATTCCTTATTCCGTGTTCGCTAACATTGTCCCCTTTTAATTGAAATTACTAATTCTTCATACCTACTCCACCCCATACAGCCCTCTTCGCCTGATATAAGTCAAAATATTAATTTTGAATGTTAACATATTTTTGTCCTAAGTAGGTCAAATTGCCATATGTGCGTCGTTAAGTCTATCAAACAAACGCCTTGAAGAAATCAGATATAAATTGTTTTACAGACATAAGATTCCAAACTGTCGTTTGAACATGTATGAAACCGTGTTGTTCTGCTTTAATTATATTGGACACATGAAGCGAAATGCAGCTATGCAAGATCCTCCGTTTGCTACTTTAAAGGCAAAATAGTTTTCTCCTTCGACCATTGCTTTGTTTAGTATATGCACTAATGTAATGGCACTAAGATTCATATATTTATTTTAAGATAGTTACAGTAGTTCCGTCTAAATATTGTTTTCTTCACTCTTTTCCCTTTCACCATAATTATTGTAATCAATGGCTTCTTCAATCTTCATACGTATTTAGTTCAAAATTACCAGTAGTAAATGCTAAACATTCGGCAATATCAGTATACTTCATAGGTCGTTTGAGCCCTCCCCAGAAAAAAATACAGAGAAAAAATTCAGTTTATTCCAAGAGATTTACCATTCGTCTATTACTATTTTGATTTTCGATAAATTAGAGGGATACAAAAATATGGAGTGTACTTGACTGAATTCAAGTTGTATTTTCTAATCAGACGTGATTCTATTTGAAAGTAGTTTTCCGATTCCACAGAAAAAAGAGTAATCATAAATGGCATTTAAAGCAGCATTTGAAAAATGCACTTTTATACATTTTTATGTATAAGTTATGATGTGAAAATTCCCGTTTGTACACCCCTCGTACATACCTATCGAAGAAGTTCTACACGTAGGTATTTATTAACCAAAGTTCTACTTCGCTCTTTCACACACCCGATTTACAAAAATACCTCAGACACTATAAATTATTCCCCCTCATGTTATATTCGAGGTGAGTTCCGTAAGAAAGCAGGTTCCGGAGTTTTTCTAAACATCCTATGATTTATTCTACGGTGTCGAATAGTCAACAGTTATGCAGTTGCCGTTTCTAATGCACCAATTTGCCTAAGTGGTTTCTAACTTTTATTAGTTGTTTTACCATAACCATAAACCTATTGTACATATCAACAAAGTCGTTAAAAGCTTATTAAGGTTTGTTTATTTTGTTTTATATTAAAATAATATTTTCTATTTACAGTATAGAACACTTTATTGTCAAATAATTAGTATACATAATATTAATTAGATAGTTCGAGAGAAATCAATACAGGATTTCAGTTTGACTGAATTATTATTTTTGCTAATTATGTGTAACGTAGGTAACACCCCAACCATCTTCCAGGCAGAAATCTATGCTATATTATAGGTCAGTGTGCCCAGGAATGCCTAAATAGAGGCACTCGAAGGGCAAAGATCTATATACTTTCAGATAGCCAGGCAGCATTAAAGGTTCTCAGGTCCTCAAAAATTGCATGGGAATGCAGACAATCCCTCAAGCAGCTGGGAAAAAACAAGAAGGTTACCTTGATGCGGATGCCAGAGCATGAGGGAATAGAAGGCAACGAATGGCTGATAGCCTGGCAAGAAAAGGGGCTGAAGCCCCATTTTTTGGACCCGAACCGTTCTGTGGCTTATCTAAAGGACACATAACGGAGGAGGTCCTAAAATGGGAAAAGGAACAAAAGAAGTCCTACTGGAGGAATACTCCAGGCCAAAGACAAGCGAAGAGGTCTATAACCTATTCAACAAAGAATGCCACAAGACTTCTCCGAACTTGAAAAGTCTGACCTAAGGCTGATCACAGGCCTTCTAACTGGCCATTGACCCTCGAGATACCATCTCAAGAATATGGGCATGACAGAAGTTGATAAATGCAGATACTGTGAAGCTGCAACTGAAACTGCGGAACACATACTTTGTGAATGCAAGGTACTAATCCGCATTAGGCTAAAACACCTAGAACAGGCGAAATTAACGCCTGAAGACATAGGGAAATTAGCTCCCAGGAAAATTACAAGCTTTGCAAAAAGTCTTGGAATCCTGGGCAATAACTAGTTGCAGGGTAATTCACACAATACATTTTGGGTCGTGGTGAAGAAAGGCCAGCCCAGGGCCAAGCGACCGCTTCAACAATCTACAATATATGTGTAACATAATTACTTCAGTTCCTTATTGTCACGTCCAATTTGTTCAATGGTAGATGTAATAATACAATTCGCTGGAAAATTTCTCTAGCTTGTCAATTTTTAGAGGGGAGTGGAAACTTTGATGTGATAGTAACTCTGAGATAGTTTTCAGTGAAACTAAAGCATTGAACGAAATGAACAACGTGCGTCTCGTCAACAAGTCGGCGTCAGTTAGTCAATTAAGATCTTCGCCGATACGCTAAGAACTGACAGTAATTAGATTAGCGAGATCTGGCAACAATACTACATAAGGCATTTCGAAAGTGACTGAGTGAGCTGTTGCAGAAGATCACTGGCAGCACGATTACGAAATTGGATCTTCAACACTGAAATCAGAAGTGGAGGTAGCCCTACAAAAACTAATAACTGGCAAAGCAGTTGTGTTGACAATATAACGGTCGAGGCGCTTAAATTCACCGAATATGCCAAAAATGTAGGAGATATGAATTCAGCTCAATGACCAGAGAATCTTAATGTTCGAATTATTATATAAGAAGGAATGACATATGTACGTGACAATGTAGAAGAACTTTACACACGAGACTCCAATTTATTTGTTGTCATGCTCTCCCTTGATTGTGTGTGGTTGTTTCTACTTCCGTACTTCCAGTTGAGTTCTATATATTTAAGAAATGTTTGATAAACGAGAAAGGTAAAAGCTGTACTTATCGTAGATTACTAATTACCTTCTCTCTCAATTTGGCTTCTCTAGCGATGCACTTTAGCTTACTTATCTAACACTGGAATGGATCTTTTGATTAGAGATCTCATAATCACTTTGATTAAAAACCCCTCTCGAGCTTTTGCGATCCGAACGGTGTTTTGAGTTACAAACTTGCGGGATCAGGAGGCACCTGATATTCAAAGTTGACCTAACACACAAAAGCCCTTGAGGGAAAATACTTAGAGTTAATCATTCAATCAGTAAAATTCAACAGTTTAAATAATACCATTTATTATTGATTTGATTAAAAAAATACAATTGTGGTTATGCAATAACCCATTTAAAAATATACTATTTTGAAATAATCGCCTCCCCAAGCAGGACAAGAACGACTTCAATGCCACCATACAATGAAGAGCGTGCAATAGCAATCGATTAGGTAAAAAGACTCACACAACTTAGAAGTTTATGCTGGCACTTTGGTTTTGGCACTGACTGAAAATAATATAAAAATATTTTACTTTAAACTAGTGTTAGTTTTAAAATTCCTTTTAGTAATTATATCATTCTCAAGAACGGAGTTCAAGTATAGGTATATGGTTTTATTTTGCTTTCCTGCCTCCTTTATGGAGACGTACCGGCCCCATGTAGGTTCAGTATAGGGTATGTGACATGACCTCGCTTTCGAGTGACTTTTATGAAAATGACCTTTTTGTCTTGCTTATGCACAAGGCGGTTTTTTCTATAATTTTGCTATCTTTAAAGACCTGCATTTTTTTTCGAGGAGGGTGTAACGTGCCTCATCTATAATGAATGAGTATATCTAAGGTAACAGCTGAGAGATTCATATAGATGAGAGTAGGCTAAAAAAAGGGGACAGATAAAAATTAATTAATTAGAAATGTCAAAAAAAAATGATAGAGAAGATAATTAAAATATGAAAACGTAAGGTTTAAAATAAGAAGGTATTTGTATCTGATTAAACCAGAATAAAAGCTGTAAAACATTTGGAGTTGTTAATGGAAAGTCTCACGGCAAGAACTTGCAAGGCGACCCTGAGAAAGAGAAGCATCACATAATGGCGCCCAACGTGGGGCATCAAGTGAGTAAATTTTCCATTTTCATTATTGCCGACACCGACGCCGACGTCCGAAGGCCGCAGGCGCAGAAGAGTTCATTTGTAATTTTGAGATACAACGTTGTTATGGGTAAATTGTGTTATTTGGGTTGAAAGAAAACTGGAAGATTAAGATTATTGTGACAAGGAGTATTTATGGGACATTATCAGATTATTAGACACTGAGAAATATTGTGACACTAAGTGTTTATAAAATGACATAAGTATCTAATATTATTTAGATATTATAGATGTAAGATCGCATAGGAAATAAGTTCTGAGATAAGGTGTTGTTTTGCTTACTAATATATAATTAAAGTTACTGTTTTGTAAAGGAAAAATATCCATTTACTCAAGAAAAAGAAATATCTCGTAGTAAATTAAAAATACATTTAGAAAATGACAGATAAAAATAAAAAAACTAAACAAGCCAGTGACACGGTAGTAGAAGAATCGCGGGTCCATGATCTAGAAACTAACATGGAAAGTTTGACCAAAAATATAGCTACTATGCAGGAAATGATGAATCAAATAATTACTACTATAAATAAGCAAGGTACGAATGATTCTGAAAAACTTTTGACAACAGATGAAAACCCTGAGTCAAGTCAACAAAAATTAATGCATTCAGATAGGGAGTATATATCTCTTTGGAAAGACTTGGGGGGTAATACTATTCATTTTACACCTGGAGGGTCAATTCATCCAGTAAAATTTATGCGTAAATTAACTGTGGCATTCGATGATGCTTGTGTTCCAGCCTGTAAGCGCGCTCATTTGGCTGTGAACGGACTTCATGGCTCGGCTGCGACTTGGGCAGCTGCAAAAGGTGGTACATTTGCCACATTCAAAGATTTTTCTGATGCGTTTTTAAAGAGATATTGGGGTGTAGAGGAAGAAAGGGAAGCTTTTCGGAAAATTCAGTATGGGAATTATGAAAGCGGTTCTCGCAGTGAATATTTTTTGAAGTTAGTACGGGAAAATAATTATTTGACAAAACCATTAACAGAAAAAGAACTAATTAAATTGTTAACCAAACATTTTGATCAACAAATTAGACGTGGTATTTTAAATAAAGGGCTTGATGGGATTGATGAAGTAGATAACTATTTAAGAGAATTAGATACAACATATGAAGAGTTAAGTGATAATAGGGAGTATAGATATTACGACAACAGAAATAGAAATTATGAACGTTTTAATAGAAATAATAGAAATAACGGGAATTTTGATAGGTACAGAAATTATGACAATTTTAATAGATATGATAGGAACCGAAATGAACAAAGTTTTGAGGAGAATGGAAATCGGGAACATAGTAATAGGGTGCGTGATGTGAATAGGGAAAATAATCGAGGAGATTCGGCTATGCATCTGATTGCACCTTCCGATACTAATGTAGTACAAGAGCAAAACTCGAAATTTCAACCTCCCACTTTTAATAATAATATTGAATCAGATTTATTAAGCGAACCAGAGGTAGTGGTAAACAACCATAACGGGTTACGATGGCCGTTACTATTGATTAAAGTTCATGAGCTTTCTGTTAATGCTTTAGTTGACTCGGGAAGCCAATTTAATTGTATATCCGATGATTTCTTCCAAATTTTAAAACAGAGTGACCCACTGTTGCCTACATTTCCTGTGTCGGGGTTAACCGTAAAAGGCGCAGTTGCATCCAAATCGAGAAAAATTAACTCACAAGTTTTAATTGGGATAAAGTTACAGGATTTTCTCATAGAAGTTTCGTTTATTGTAGTTCCAACTCTTGCAAAACCAATTATTTTGGGCTGTGACTGGTTAAATGATTACAAAGCCATTCTAGATTTTGAAAAACAGAAAATGAATATAATTCTTGGAATGCAAAGGTGTGAAATAGATTTACTTTCATGTGAGGACTATCAAGATGTAATCACTTTTATTACAACACATGAACGAGAGGTTGAGCCACTACAAGTTGACAAAGAGCGTGTGTGTTATTCAAAGGACGATCTATTTAAAATCGTGCAATCATCGTCTTGTTTTAGTGAAAGTGAGAAAGAAAAATTGTTGTGTTTATTATCAGAACATAAATATATTTTCTCTAATCAACCAGGTTTGACAGAGTGTTATCATCATGTTATTTTAATGCACGATGATTCTCCGTTTTATTTTAAGTCTTATCCGATTCCATATCAGCATAAAGCTGCAGCACGTGCACAAATAAAAGAAATGTTGGACTGGGGGGTAATTGAATTTGCCCAAACGGAATATGTCAGTCCCTTAGTAGGGGTTACAAAAAAAGATAAAACTTTAAGAGTATGTTTGGATGCTCGTCATCTTAATACTAAAATGGTAAAAGATCACGTGACACCCCCAAATCCTGGCGAGATGATTTTCGAATTTTCAAACGTAAAATTTATGAGCACTATTGATTTGACTTCATCTTATTGGCAGATACCGATTGAGGAATCTAGCAGAAAGTATACCGGTTTTCAATTTGAGGGCTACACTTATCAGTATAAGGTATTACCTTTTGGATTAAGCACGTCTGTGGCAAGTTTTGTTAGAGGACTTACTAAAATTTTAGGGCCTGATACGTCGAATTTTGCAATTCCATATGTTGATGACATATTGATATTTTCTTCATCAGCTGATGATCATATACGTCATCTTGATACAATTTTTACAAAACTAAGCCGAGCTAATATGACAATTAAATTACGGAAATGTTGTTTTGCTAGAGATAGTGTAAATTTTTTAGGACACATTTTAACCCCTAATGGAGTAGCGATTGATCCGATGAGAATTAAATCAATTGTGGAGTTCCCGCGTCCGAAAAATATCAAACAATTAAGATCATTTTTAGGTATATGTAATTTTGATAGACGTTTCGTAGAAAATTATTCTGATACAACTATACCTTTAAATCGCCTATTAAGGAAACAAATTAAATGGGCGTGGGATGAAAAAGAGGAGAATGCTTTTAATAGTTTAAAACAGGCATATCTAAATGTTTGTTTTCTTCAACATCCGATTATGGGGGATAGGTTTTATGTACAAACTGATAGTTCTGGATATGGTCTCGGCGGTTGCTTGTACCAAATTGATAGAATTAAGCAACATAAAAATATTATAGCTTTTACTAGTCGAACTTTAAGGGGTAGTGAGCTTAACTATACGATTAGCGAAAAAGAGGCCCTAGCTATTTTACATGCATTGAGGCAGTGGCGTATACTTGTTCTCGGGCAGCCTTTGACAGTGGTGACGGATCACAAGGCTTTGACGTTTTTATTAAAATGTAAATTATTAAATTCAAGACTAACAAGATGGACATTATTCCTTCAAGAGTATGCGTTTGATGTTGTATATTGTAAAGGTAAAGATAATATAGTCGCGGATAGTTTGTCAAGATATCCAGTAGATATCAATCCAAAAAAAGATGTACCTAATCTGTCTAATGTTGTTGAAATTTTTGCAATCAAACGTGGCGAGGCCTATAAAACAGCTATGCAAAATATAAAGGAACTACCTGAAGATCAAACAAATGATACATTTTGTAAAAAAATAATTTCTTATTTAAAATCTGGAGAATGTCCAGCGAGATGTCCAGTAAGTGTAAACCAGTGGTATATTATTAAAGACGACGTTTTATATCGACGTAGTGAGAAAGATGATGAAGGTTTAAGAGCCTGTATTCCAAAGGATCAGGTTATTTCTCTTGTAAAACAGGAACATGAGGAGCATGGACATTTTGGTTCCACCAAATCATATTTAGCCCTTCGTAAGTATTTCTTTTGGCCTAAAATGAGAGCACATATAAGATCCGTTGTGGGGGGTTGTCTAATTTGCCAAAAGAGTAAAATCTCGGTACGTCCGCATGGTGAATTTCATAGCGTAATTGTTAATGCTCCTAATAGATTAGTTTGTTTGGATCTGGTAGGTCCTCTACCTGTTTCGAGGTTTGGGGCAACACAATTATTAGTGGTCGTTGATGCTTTCACGAAATTAGTATCATTATACCCGTTACGAAAGGCTACGACGAAATCCATATTTCATAAAATAAAACAAGACTATTTTGGTCGTATTGGGAAACCAGAAGCTATTTTATCAGACAATGGGACACAATTTACTAAGAAATGGCAGGAAATGTTACAGATAGAGGGTATTCGAAGTTATCACACTACTTATTATTATCCCCAGGGGAATTTAACAGAACGTGTAAATAGAGAAATAGGTCGTTTACTTAGGTATTTATGCCATGAAAATCATTCAAAATGGGCACATGTCACCAAACAAACTGAAATTTGGTTGAATGAAGCGGTACATGAAGGGACCGGTTTTACCACATGAATTACATTTTGGTAAATCTCGTGTTGAGCCTTTGGTGGACAAATTGGGTTTACCACTTAAAGAATACCTGAATAGAACGAGGGTTCTGACGTTAGCTCACGAGAGACTTTTAGGGAAGGCGGAAAAACGTAAACTAAAATATCAGGAAAAGCACTCAGCTACTGTATTCAACGTTGGGGATCAAGTATGGATCAAAACCCACCCAAAATCATCAGCCGAAGATGCAAAAATAAAGACATTTTTTTTATTGTATGAGGGTCCGTATACGATAACTCAACAGGTTGGACCTAACGCTTTCGAGGTGTCAAATGATGTTGGTGTTATGGGAAGATTTAACATTTTTAATCTAAAGAAATATATTGCTCCTTGTTTGAGTGCAGCTGTGTTGGTTTAATGATTTTTTTATGTTCTTTGGTTAAACTTTTGTTGTTACTTTGCTGAATTACCTTGTAGCATGCTTCGTAACTACAGGTGTTATTTATTTTAAGTTTTGTGTTGCGTTAGAATTAAATATGTTACTTTGATGGATATTTTTCTTAAAAAAAAAAAACTTAAAAGGGGGGTAAATGTAACGTGCCTCATCTATAATGAATGAGTATATCTAAGGTAACAGCTGAGAGATTCATATAGATGAGAGTAGGCTAAAAAAAGGGGACAGATAAAAATTAATTAATTAGAAATGTCAAAAAAAAATGATAGAGAAGATAATTAAAATATGAAAACGTAAGGTTTAAAATAAGAAGGTATTTGTATCTGATTAAACCAGAATAAAAGCTGTAAAACATTTGGAGTTGTTAATGGAAAGTCTCACGGCAAGAACTTGCAAGGCGACCCTGAGAAAGAGAAGCATCACAAGGGGAAACCCACACGAGCTGTCTATACCAACTAGGAATAGGTCTGAGTGTCAGACTCCAACTGACTAAAACCCCACCTCTTAGGGCTTGTCTGTATAGAATACTCAGAGGGCACGCAGCCTCCTGGGCTTACTGTGCTCACCCCGTTTTTTAGTTTTTAGTTTACACTGTCCATTTTAATATTCCTGTGTCACTGACAAGCTGATACAGATCTAAAAATGGACGAGTCTTGATGGTTTCCGGGTCTGTTTGTGTTTGCTCGTAGATATTATACCTTCTGCGGACCAATGCCCCGCAGTCATGTATAATATGTTCTACAGTTTCTGGTACCTTACCGCACAGTCTCAGTCTGCAGTTAAGGTCGCCAGCAAACTTTCCAATTAGATGCAGGTACTTCTTAACAGGAAAGTGTCCAGTCAGAAGACCCGTTATGGTTCTCAACTGAGTCCCGTTCCTTGTTAGCAGTTCTTCAGTTTGTTTTGAACATGGTCCATTGATAAGTGTTTTCCCATGTCGATTTCCTGGAATATTTCTCCAGTCGTGGTTGTGTTTACTCTTGACCCAGTCTTTAATTACCCTTCTGACTGAGCCTTTTGTGATACCCAGCGCGGGTTCTGGGCCATAGAATATATTCGCTGCTCCTTGTCTAGCAAGTTTGTCAGCTTTCTCGTTGCCCTCTATACTGGTATGTCCCGGCACCCAGAGTAGTCTTACTCTGTTCCGCTCACCCAGAATTTTGAGCTCTTCGTGACAGTCCCAAACCAGTCTGGAAGACACTTTGTTAGAAGCTAGTGCCCCAAGTGCCGCCTGACTGTCTGTTGCGATTGAGATCTGCTGGTTCACATATCGTCGTTTAACATTCCCGCGTACTCACTCGAGTATAGCCAGAATTTCTATCTGGAATACAGTGGAGTGCCGTCCAAGAGAGAGACTTATACTCTCTCTCGGCCTCACACCATATATTCCTGCTCCAGCTCCTGATTCCATCCTGGACCCGTCAATATACCAGAGCAGGCCTCTGCGTAAAGCATCAGGAGCACCTGTCATCCATTCCTTCCTATCTCCAATGGTGTTAGTGAAGGGCTTGTTGAATGTAATTTTTGGTGTCATGTAGTCCGACCTCATGCTCAATAGAGGATCCACTAAGGTGTTTATTATCCTCATGTGCCCCGAGTTGCCTCCAAGAGGAGTCGGGTTCTGAGAATTTTGTGGCCTGTAGGCTCCCATTCTGGCCTCCCCCTGAATCACAAGACTCAGTGGAGGGAGGTCTAGTAGGGTCTCCATGGCTGCTATTGGGGTGCTTTTTATTGCACCTGTAATTCCCAGGCAGGCCAGTCTTTGCATCCGGCTCAGCCTGTTCGCTGCTATGGTTTGAGTGACCTTAGGCCACCAAGCCAAGGCTGCGTATGTGATGGTGGGTCTGCTGGTATAGAGCCAATGCACCATACCAGGCTTAAGCCCCCATCTTTTGCCATACAATTGTCTACATGTTGCCAGTATGGCAAGAGATTTATGTATTACTCTGTCCAGGTGTTCGTTCCAGGTAAGTTTGGAGTCTATAATGACTCCAAGTTACTTTACCTCCCCCAACATCTGTAGTTGTGTGTCTTGGAGAACTAGAGGACCCAATCCCTCCAGGTTTCTCCTTCTGGTGAATGGAACGATGCTGGTCTTTTGGGGACTGATTTTCAGCCCCTCCTCATCGGTCCATTTCTTTGCCATGGTCAGGGCCTTTTGTAGATGGTCCCTGATTATGTTGTTGAACTTCCCCCTAGCTATGATTACTATGTCGTCCGCACATCCTTGGGCATCGAATCCCTCATTTGTTTCTTCAGTCTCCATGTCGAGGAAGGCACCCAGTGCCACCTCCTTGTGCTCCAACGTCTTTTCCACCTTCTGAATTAGATGGTGGAGTTCCGTTTCCGTCGACATGCCTGCTCTGTATGCATATTGGCCTTGATGTAGTGCTTTTAACCAGTGCATCATCCCTAATATGTCTGTCAAGCATTTTTTCCATTGTCTTAAGTTGGAATGACATAAGACTTATGGGTCTTAGGGACTTGGCTTCGTTATGGGAGTTTCTCCCAGCCTTTGGTATAAATACTACCGGCTTCCAAACTTTTGGTATGTGATTGATATTGTAATTTGTTAAGTTGTTAATTACAAAGTTTCAGTTCATTGTATTTCAGTTAATAATGAAAATATTTTCATAAACTCAAAAACGAGTTGTTGTATTTTTATGAAAAGTCAAATGTATATGACAAAAAAAATAACAAACAGGAGTCCCTAGACCAGGGGGGGCTACCAAATTTAAAAAAAAAATTTCGCAAACTGTTTCTTCAAAATTTTCTAGGGGTCATTAGAGAAGTGCTTCTCTAGATGTTATTTCCAATATTTCTTATGGGTCCCATGCGCCACAGACGAGAAAAAAAATATTGAAATTTCACCAGCCGCCACTGTCAAGAAGGCAAAAGAATTTTGTAGACCACTGTAAGGCTTTCGACAATATTGAATGGAAAAATCTGTGGCCAAAGACGTTTTTTCGTATGTAATATCACTAGTGGTTAATTTTTCCGAAGGCTTTGTTGACTGATAATATAAAAAGTGTAAATTGACAGTTTATTATCTGATTAAATCCCGAGCGCTTAAGCGCCCGGGATTTAATCTTTGATAACTGTTTCTTTTTTCCAACCGACATTCCACAAAAATTATTTTATATTTTTTAAATGCGCATTTTTTTAGTCACTGGGGAAAAGTCAATTTCTCAAATATTTATATCTCTCTTATTTTATAAGCTGGCAGTTTTCCTATTCTTGACGTTAGGACTTATTGAATTTCATAAGAGCAGATCGTTGTAGGTTGTTATAATACCTTGTAACGGCTCCTCTAAACTAATAATAATAATAAAAAGTGGATACAACTGCGATACCCCCGGCGACAGGAGGCATAAGGTCACCCATCTGTTTTACATGGATGACCTTAAACTTTATGCCTCCGGAGAGAGGGATTTACGCCAGTCCCTCAGGATGGTACAGGAGTACACGCAGGCTGTCGGCATGGAGTTTGGGTTGGACAAGTGTGCACTAGTCCACCTCAAGGGAGGACGATGTGGTGACTACGGAGAGGATGCGCAGCTTGTGGACGGAAGCATCTTACATCATCTAGATGCCGGAGAGTCGTACACTTACTTGGGTGTCGAGCAACGCTCCACCCAAGAAGTGAGTGTAGTAAAAAACGCTCTCCGCGGCAAGTATCAGCACCGACTCCGACTCAGACATAACTGGTCTTCAGAACTGTCGGGGAAGAACAAGGTGTCTGCTACCAATATGCTTGCCGTTCCGATCCTCCTCTACTCCTTTGGAGTAATTAAATGGAATCAAGAGAAGCTGCGACAACTCGATGTATGAACCCGAAAGAAGAGGCATCTCTATAGGAATTTGCACCCTAAATCGTCCGTTCCACGGTTATATCTCCCACGACATCGGGGGGACCGTGGACTCTTGAGTTTGAAGAGTTCCATAACAGGATGGTTCTGGATGGAGTAAGGTCATAAGAAGTTCGGATCCCCTCCTCGGCGTGGTCCGATACCATGAAAGTGCAGGGGTAGGAGCCTTTTTGTTTAAGGCAGCACGCAGAGCCGCCAATGAACTCGGTCTGGTCTTCGACGCTGCACTCAGCGTCGAAGACCAGACCAACTCGGTGGTTCCAACTCGGCGGCAGAGTCGTGATTAACCCACTGGTTAATCACGACTCTGCCACCGAGTTGGAACCTGCTCGGCAAAAAGCCCAAGTCAAAGCTGCTGAAATTGATCTATTTCTGCAGCTACACTCGGATAAGCCGGAGTCTTCTATAAAAATATAGAAGACCGCGGTTTATCCGAAAGGCAGACCTTTGCTTTCTTAAGGTCAGCCGGGCTGAAGTCTGAAACCGAGGGATTCATAATGGCGTGCCAGGATGGTGTATTCAACACACTCGTCTATCGAAGTCGCGTCCTGGGTATAGAGGTCCCTGATGTCAGCTGCAGGACCTGCCACAGGGCGCCGGAGACATTAACGCATTTGCTGTCGGCTTGTTCAGTATATGCAGTCTCGGCCTATATCCAGAGGCACGACGCAGCATTACGAGTGCTTTATTATCACTTAAGGCACTCGTATGGGATAGACGAGACACTAGTGCTGCCTTACGCTCCGGGGGATATTGAGTCCGTTGTGGGAAATGAGAAGTGTCTAATTTATTGGAACTACTCGTTTCCCTCAGTCAGGCAAATACAAGCTAATAAACCTGACGTGGTCCTCCTCGACCACCAACTCAAGACAATGTTTGTCGTGCAGTTCTCGGCTCCCGCGGAGAATAACATTGTCTTGAAGGAGGAGGAAAAACGGACGAAATATAGAGATTTGCTCTTCGAGCTCCGCAGGCTTTACCCTGGCCATACTGTTAAGTTAGTATTCCTGATCATAGGAGCCCTCAGTGGAACGAGACACACACTGCTTTCAGAACTAAAGATCATACCGGCATGCCGAAATTCGGCAGAGATCTTAGCCGGCAGGATGCAGAAGGCCATTATCCTCGGCTCATTACGTCTACTCAGGGCACACGATTCTCGGACCCAGTAGTCACTCACTCCACGGACGTGGGGAGTAGCTGCCGGTACTACCAGCTCCCCTCTGTGAGTGTCGGAGCCACAGAGGTGACAAAAAAAAAGTATATTTTTTGTACTTTCAGTTCGATAATACACATACACATTTTATTTTTATTGCTCCATTAATAATAAAAAGTTTGATTCTTCCTTTCTTCTTTAGTTGACATTGTAAATAATATTAGGTGCTTATAAAAATAAATAAATAAATATTATTTATTGGTTATTTAGATACCATTTTATCCCATTTTATTTCATTTAAAAGCCATACACACAATTTCTCGTATATTTTTGTATTTAATGCATAAAAAAATTTTGAAAACAATATGTTTGAATATACAGGTAAAGTCTTTTACATGTGCCAAACTTCAACTTGATATCTTCAACCGTCTCGGAGATAATTGGAGTGATGTTTTTACAGTTTGATGTAGGAACCCAAAAAAGGTCACCAATCCGTGAACGTATACAGATTTTGTACCGAAAATAAATAAAAAAATATATAAAATAATTTTTGTGGAATCTCGGAAGTTATATGTGGTAAAAAAACACACTTTTCTTTCACAGTCGGGCAAAACTCACTATATCATAAATAAATAATCTCTTAAAATGTGGAAACCGCATATCTATATCTATTCTAAACCTAAAAATTCGCTTGGTCCGTTTCAATTCGCCAGCAGTTTAGTTCAATAACAGTTTTTTTTTATGAACTAAAATTTCCGTTCAAAGGCTTCATAATTTAATTTAATATTACACTCTTCTGCTGTTACCATAATTTCCAAATCATCGAATAACCGACCATGATT
This sequence comes from Rutpela maculata, assembly GCA_936432065.2. Taxonomy (NCBI): domain Eukaryota; kingdom Metazoa; phylum Arthropoda; class Insecta; order Coleoptera; family Cerambycidae; genus Rutpela; species Rutpela maculata. Next base: position 95,878,192 of record OW386286.2, on the reverse strand, counting down.
CATATTACTGTTTAATGCATTTTACGAATATGCAAGTGCATTAATTTTATTTATTATATTATGGAAAGCATTATCATAAAACAGATTTTATCGTTTTCAACTGTTAAAATGTGATAATAGAGGTAGATTATCGCCCACTTAAAAACCCATAAAATAATTCAAAAACGCTTTCAACTATGCAGTTAGCTTTAACCGGGGGGGCAGTGAGTCTTTTAACTAATTGGTTCGTTTTTTATTCACTAAACATCTTTTACAGCATTATGGAATCTTTTGAAATCATAACATGTGTAAAAACATATTCTACAAGTGGTTCACAAAAAATTGTTTCAGTGAGGCATGTCACAGTATATCATAGCATGTGGTACGTCAACATGTGTTTTACCAACGTGCCCATTATGTTTTAAAATTAAAATTATTGTCTAACAAATAAATACTTAACACAAGCATTTTATAATATACTGAAAACTCCTCAAAGAATTAATGTACCATATAAATAATTATAAATCAGATTTATCAAATTTATATTCGTAAAGCTTAAAATACGAGGTTTGTGAGTTTAAAATGATAAAAGCAAGCCATTTATTTCATCTAATAGGGGACTCTGCATTAAATCACTTTTTGACCAATCCAAATACGCGTGCTACACCACCTCGAAGAGTCAAGCATTTAAAGCTCCGTAACTCGATAACTCTTTAAGCATCGGATTCATTCAGACATCAAAATTTTTATAATTTTAAGAAAGATAATAAGTTTCATTGCTGTATACAGAGTGATTCGTGAGTGACTGGCCATACGTTAGTGACGAGTATAGTACCCTGAGACGATTTCAAAATGGCATTTATTATATCCCTAGTGGCCTTCGTTTCTGATATACAGCGGTTTTCTATTTTTTGCCAAAATTTCGATCGGCCATATTTTTTTATTGGCTTCATCAAATCGAACCAAATTTAGTAGGCATGTTTCACTAATAGAGGTCTTTACCATTCAGTATAGTACAGTATCTAGACGTAAAATATATGCAAAACTTTGGAATAATGTCATATTGAAGGGATTTCGTTCATTTTTGGCAGTATAATAGTAAATGCTTCACAGAAAAATTTCTATATTGTACGGGGGCTTGCTATTTCATAGGGGGTGGATGCCACCCCCTCTCAGGTACTTAAAAAATATATATATTTATCGGAGCTGAAGTAGAATCAAATTTTAAGAAGTAAAAGTTCTATGCAATTTTTCACATAAATTGATGGTTTTTAAGTTATAATGACTTCGAAATTGCGATTTTAGCTTAAAAAAAAAAGTATTTCCAAACGGCTTTCGTCAAGTATCTCGAAAAGTATTACTTTATCGAAAAAATGTTACAGATCAATTATTACAGAAAGTACAAACTGGGAATCAATTATATTTTTTATTTATTGATGTAGGATTAATAATTTCGGATATTTAAGTCCATCCAAGTGTTCATAAGGTAATTATTTAGAGTGAGAGTTAAATATCTCAGAAACTGTAACACCTACGTCAAGGATGCTAATAGGTAGAATAATAGATAATTAATTAAGCTTTGTTACTGTAATTAGCCAGTAATTAAAAAAAGGAATTTCAAACACTGTTTTTCATTAATATATAGCATGACGTAGATGCTCAAATTTTTTGGTTTGTATACAGCACTTGCTTTAGAAAAATTACGGTTTAAACTATAAAGGTATTTTCGATAAAACATAATTTTTTTTTCCTGTTCCAAATATCTCAATAAATATTAGTTTTATTGAAAAATGGGTAGAGACCAAAAACAAAGCTCATAAACTGATAATGAATTTCGCTTGTTTATTTATTTACATAGATTTAATAGTTTCGGAGATATGAAAGTTTACAAATGGCGTCCGAATGTTTATAAGACGAAAAATGCAGTTTAAATGTTAAATATCTCAGAAATCGTGACACCTACGTCACGCATGCTAAGAAATGAAATTAAGGACAATTAATAGCGCTTTCAAATTATTTTTTACTGTTCCTGTAGCATAAAAAATAAAGAAGTTATGACGGAAAAATATGCGTATTTATATTTTTTTATATAAAAAGGTCGCCATTTTGTTACTCTAATTAGCCAGTAATTTAAAAAAATTATCTCAAATACAGTTTTTCGTTAAGATGTAGCATTACCTAGATGCTCAAAATTTTTTTTTCATTTAAAGCACTTGCTTTAGAAAAAAATGCATTTTAAACTTTAAAGGTAATTTCTAAACCCTTGGGATACCAAATATAAACTTAAATATCTCCGAAATTATTATTCCTACATCAATAAACAAAAAATATAATTAATTCCCAGTTTGTACTTTGTAATTGGTCTGTAACATTTTTTCGATAAAGTAATACTTTTCGAGATACTTGACGAAAGCTGTTTGGAAATACCTTTTTTTTATGCTAAAATTGCAATTTTGAAGTCGTTATAACTTAAAAACTATCAATTTATGTGAAAAATTGCATAGAACCTTCTCTTCTTAAAATTTGGTTCTATTTCAGCTCCAATAAATATATATATTTTTTAAGTGCCACCCCCTATAAATTAGCAAGCCCCCGCACAATATAGAAACTTTTCTGTGAAACATTTGCTATTATACTGCCGAAAATGAACGAAATCCGTTCAATATGACACTATTCCAAAGTCAAAACCTCTAGTTACTGTACTAGTAGAGCAAGCGAAAAAAATATCACGAATGGGCTCATTTTTTTTTTCTTTTAGCATTTACCTAAAAATATCACCCTATATATGGATTTTTCAATACCGAATTTAAAAATACTCTAATAACGTACTTAAATCATTTAATTAGTTTATTTGGCACAGATCTAATGCTTCGAGAATTAACAACTGAGTTTCATAATAAATCAATTCCAAAAATATTTAGGAGCTTTCCACCTACAAAAGTATCAGTAATTGCATAGGTGACTTTAATTTTGCGATAAAAAATTGAATTTTACTCTGTGAGAATTTGTCACAACAATATTATATTGTTTGCCAAAATAGTTAAAAGATAAAATGTCAACAAACATTAAAAAAAAATAAGTTTATTAGAACAATTACAAAAGTGTAACAATTATAGAGAAGTGAAGTAACTGAGGAAATAACGCACTTAATATTTAGTTTTACTGATTAAAAATGATTTGATCAAAAACAATTACACAAAATTAGGATAACACAATGAACAATAATAATTATAAAAAACTAAGTATGACAAATTTTCAAAATATCTCTCTCCAACTTCAACACACTTTCTTGCGCGTATCTGTAAATTGTTTATATCATTTCTAATCATATGAGTTATTTATTTAATTACTTTCACATCCAGTGGAACTACGGTAACGACAAAAAAATTTTTAAAATTTTTATTGTTCAAATAGGCTTAGAATGTCATTAAAGTCGATATTTTAAGTTTGAGCGAAAACAAATTTTCTGTCCGTCGGTCTGTCTGTAACTTTTTTGTGCGCATGTTTACTCTGGAACCGTTTGAGATATTGACTTGAAATTTGCTACACGTATGTACTTTAACGAGATCTAGAACTAGATTATATTTTCATATTGTTCCGTTGGAGGGTAAATTGGGGTAAATTTGGGGTAAATAGGTAAATCAAGCAGGTAAGAGTCCATAAAATTTAGTATACACAAGAGAAGCTAAGGTCTCAAAAAAAAATCTTGGCATTAGCCACCTCCATTACCACCCCATCCCATTATTAAAGGGGATGGAAGAAAATTGTAATTTAGTGTGTGTATAAGAACCAGAAACCTCAAAATACTTTTTTACTTCATCCACCCCCTATCACCACCCCCACCTTACTACCGATGTGGGGTATCGTTTTATGGATTTTTTGGGGTAGAGGATTTCAAATACTATATTATTAATTACAATTATTTCCACATATGAATTTTTTTCTTTGTGAGTGACTTGGATAGAAAATCTGGATGTGGAAGTAGTGATTCCTTGGGCAGCGGTTTTTTTTATTGTTTGCTGACATTTTTACCTTTTTTACTATTTTGGCAAACTATATATCTTTGTGACAGATTTTAACGGAGAGTAAAATTCAATTTTTCACCGCAAAATTAAAGTCAGGTATGTAATTACTGATGTTTTTGTAGTCGGAAGGCTCCCAAATATTTTTGAAATTGATTTATTATGAAAATCAGTTAATTCTCGAAGCATTAAAAGTGTGCCAAATAAATTAATTACATTGTTTAGATACGTTATTAGAGTATTTTTAAGTTCGGTATTGAAAACTGCAGAAATTTATATACAGGGTGATATTTTTAGGCAAATACTAAAACAAAAAAAAATTGATCCCGTTTCTGATATTTTCTTCGTTTGCGGTACTATTAGTGAAACATGCCTAGTGAAAGATCTCGCTCATTTCTTATGGGAACTGGCCCCCGGTGAAATTAGCTGAATTTTTAATATATTGTAGATTTCGACTTTCCTATCAAAAGCTCTCATGAGCCCAACTCGATCCTATATCTAGTTTCCGAAATACAGCTATAAATTCTTGTATCTTGTCGAACTTTTAATTTATTCATGGAGGATTAGATGTCAAATGAGCAATTTCGGAAAGTTTTTTAATTAAAGTCTTTTGATCAGGAAGACATACTTTATGTAAAAAATGTTTTAGCCAATTTGATCGAATATTTTTTTCATTTGTTATTTTTGTAGATTTCCCGGCGCCTTCGCCAAAATTTTTCATAATTTAATTTTTTTCTACGCTATTTTTATTAAAACAAGTGTTTTTAATGTAAAATATTATATATGGTCATTAGAACGTATCACAATATAAAATGTATGAAAAAAAAAACATGAATTCCAAATTTTTTCAATTGTACAAGAGTTCATTCTTGCACATTTCTTGAGCTGTATCTCGGAAACTAGACATACGATCGAGTTGGGCCCCTGACAGCTTTTCATCAGAAAGTCAAAATCTACGATATATTAAAATTTCAATCAATTTCACTGGGGGCCACTTCCCATAAGAAATGAGCGGGGTCCTTTGGTTCGATTTTATGAGCCAATCAAAAAATATGGCGAATCGACATTTTAGCAAAAATAGAAAACACGCCGTATATCAGAAACGAAGAGCATTATAGGAATATAATAAAGGCCATTTTGAAATCGTCCCAGTACTGTATTCCTCATCAGCGTATGGCCAGTCACTTACGAAACACTCTGTATGCTGATTATGCTATATGTCAGCCAATTCCTTACTTTGACATTACGCCATACTATAAAATGTAAATCATATATAATCCAATCAATGAGTGTTCAAAAGAGAGGTGTAGAGTACATGGAATATGCGAGACTTTTTGACTTCAGGACTTTGTTAGGAGTAGTTAGCAGATAAACATACTAAAAGTCCCCACCCCTGGGAGGTGAGCTTACGGTGAGAGGAGGAGGGGAAGGTCCCATTTTTGGGTTTTTCGATTATATCTCGGAAACGGTGGACTCTAGAAAAACTATGTTCTAAATAAAAATGAAAGCTAATTAAATTCCCTATAAAATTGTTTCCATACATATTTGTCGAATTTCCAACGGTTTTCGAGATATACGTTATTGAAAATCGATATTTTTCGAAAAAATCATTTCTACCTAACTCTTTTTGTCAAACATTTGCTTCTAGTACCTCCCACGATCGTTTCTCAGAAAAATTGTGAGAAACGAAGTTGTAGAGCATTAAATTTTCTTCAATTTGATATACATTTAAAAAATATTTTTTTTGAAAATTATCGATTTTCAGTAACGTATATCTCGAAAACCGTTGGAAATTCGACAAATATGTATAGAACAATTTTATAGGAAATTTAATTAGCTTCCATTTTTATTTAGAACATATTTTTCTAGAGTCCACCGTTTCCGAGATATAATCAAAAAATACAAAAATGGTACCTTCCCCCCTCCCTCCCACCTTAAGCTCACCACCCAGGGGTGGGGACTTTTAGTATGTTTACCTACTAACTACTTCTAACAAAGTTCTGAAGTCAAAAAGTCTCGCATATTCCATGCATTCTACAATATATTCATTGACTGGACTAATATGACAGTTTCTATTTTGACAAAATAAAAACTGAACTAAGAGAGCCCTGTATATTTTTTAAATGTTTTTTTGTTGTGCTAACAACATGGGAAATATTATCGTCCTCCATCATATTGCTTTACTATTATTTTTTGGATTACCACTCTGTATATTTTTCATATTTTTCCTTGTTGACAGTTGCGCTAACTGCATGCAAAATATTATCGTCCCCCATCACATTTTTTTAATTATGTTTTTTGGGTGACTACCCTGTGTATATTTTTTAATACTTTTCCTTGGCAGTTGTGCTAGCTAGATGCAAAGTATCGTTCCATCATATTTCTTTATTATTTTTTTTTTTTTAGGGTGTATATTTTTCATACTTTTCTTCGTTGACAGTTGTGTTAACTGCATTCGATATATTATCGTCCTCATTACATTTTTTTAATTATTTTTTATATATTTTTCAAATTTTTTATATATTTTTCATATTTTTCATCGTTGACAGTTATTTGTGTTAACTGCATGAAATATTATCGTTCTCCGTCACATTCTTGAAATTATTTTTTAAATATTTTTCTTTCTTGACAGGTGCTCTAACTACATGCGAAATATTACCATCCTCTGTCACATTTTTTCGATAATTTTTTTGGGTGACCACCCTGTATATTTTTTCAAATATCATATTTTTCTTTAATAGCTGTTAAAGACAAATATGAAATTTGAAAAAATATACAGGGTTATCCACATGTGAAATATTATTATTGCCCTCTGTCACATTTTTCATTTTTTTTTTTACAGTGACCACCCTATATATTTTTCATATCTTTCTTCTTTGACAGTTGTGTTAACTGGGTACATGCAAAACATCATTGCCCTCCGCCACATTTTTTCATTATTCTGTTATGGTGACCACCTTGTATATTTTTCATATTTTTTTATTCCTTGGTAGTTGTGTTTACTACATGATAAATATTACTGTCTTACTTCACATTTTTTCCTTAATTATATTTTATGTGGAGTCCACAATGTATATTTTTCAACGGAAATATATGACGGTAGCATCAACAACTATCAAATATTATTATTCTGCGTTTAGTGGTTTTGTAGATATAGCACCAACAGACAGACAGACAGACGGACTGACGAAATTAAGTTGCTTTAATTGTCGGAATCTACATACTACTGAAACGCGCTGAAACGTGAAAAATCTCCAAAAATCTCTCGTATTTTCCTCGATTACAATACTTCCCTTCAGCAAGGAGGGAAGTAAAAGTGTATTCGTAATGAAAAAAGTGCGCATGTCAATTTTAATTTTTTAAAGTGTTCTGGGCTGCCTCATGAGTATTCTGTCAAGTTGGCGGGGTCGGGGGTGGTTGGCGTTAGAGCGCGTCAAAGTTTTCAGAAAGCAGTTTTTACTGATTATTTCGTAAATTGTTCATCGTACATTAAAATGTCAAATGGAAATCTTGCAGAGCAATAATTTGTCTACAGTTTTCATCACAGACACCATTTTGTAGAACTGACGAGCAACAGTCAGTGAAAAGGTATAAGAAAATAGTTTTTTCAAAATATTTCGTTAATTTTGGTCGGATATAGAAATATGTAGTTGCAGACTTGTAAATCATCAAGCTGTCTCTACAATTTTTATTTAAAACTTGTTTCCAAAAGTAATAAAAATTTTTTTTTCAAAATGTTAATCGTTAATTATCAGATATAAAAATATATAATGGCAAACTTATAGAGAATTTAGTGCTCTACAAAATTGATACCAACATATTTGAGTGTACCATGAATATTTATTAGTGAAATATTTTTGTCGAACTCCTCTATAAGTTTCCTTAAATATACAGGGTGTTTCGAAAAGATTGGGACAACGCTTAGCCGTAGATTCTTGACATCAAAACAAGTCGATTTAACTCAAAAAGTAGTAGTCTAACTCTTTTCGTTTTCAAGTTACAGGGTGGCAAAGTAAAAAAAAATTATTCGTAATTTGTCTCTATCTTGGAGACTATCATACGTATCTAGTTCAAAGTTGGTAACGACAGGTTTTTCAGGTCGCTAATTACAATGGTGATATTGTTTATGCCATATTTTATAGATGGTGCTAGTTACTAAACTTTTACATGACACTTTAATCCATTTTTTGAGGTTAGGTTTTAGACATCGTCTTCTATCATAATTGAAACGCAATTTAGTTTCCTAAAGAAAAGGTGTACTTGTTTAAACGCGATAAATGCACGCTTTGAGAGAAATACGCGATTTAAAACTTTATCACAAAACAGTTCGAGGAAATTCAAATTCAAATTCAATCGGTTTCTTATCTAGTAGGTGTACGTCAAGTATGATGTCTTGAAATCGTCAGTAGTGCTTGTTGTAGATACGTATAATATTCTCCAAGATAGAGACAAAATACGAATACAATTTTTTTACTATACCACTCTGTATCTTGAAAACGAAAAGAGTTAGACCGCTACTTTTTGGGTTAAATCGACTTGTTTTGATGTCAAGAGTCTACGCCATGCGTTTTCCCAATCTTTTCAAACCACCCGGGGTGTTGAATTTTTTCGAACTGGTGTGTGATAAAGTTGTAAATCGCGTATTTCTCTGAAAGGGTGCATTTTATCGCGTTTAAACAAGTACACCTTTTCTTTATGAAACTATAATGCGTTTCGATTATAATAGAAGACGATGTCCAAAACCTAACCTCAAAAAAGTTATGGCTTAAAGTGTCACGTAAAAGTCCTGTAACTAGCGCCATCGGCAATATCACCATTGTAATTAGTGACCTGAAAAACATGTCGCTACCAAATTTGAAGTAGATACGTATAATAGTCTCCAAGATAGAGACAAATTACGAAAACAATTTTTTTAATTTGCCACCCTGTATCTTGAAAACGAAAAGAGTGAGACCACTACTTTTTGAGTTAAATCGACTTGTTTTGGTGTCAAGTATCTATGGCTAAGCGTTGTCCCAATGTTTTCGAAACACCCTGTTTAAGGAATAAAAACCAGACTGCAACCAACAGCTATTATCCGGACTAATGCCCCGCCGAGCGCTGAATTAAGAATTACAAGCCTGGCCGCGTTAAGTACAATAACTATGTATTGCCACAAAACGTACCATGAATAGTTTAAGAGATATTTTGAAACCAACTACGTTTTATAACTTTTCGTGGGCTGTAGCCCATAGACTATTTGTCCTGCACAATAAGTTGTAGAGGGTTTAGTGCTCTACAATATTGTCAGTTGAAGTTTTAATGGATGAACAACAGTTTACGATATAACTCGCACAAACTATTTTTTAAAAACTTTTACTGCTGTAACTCGTAAACAGTTCTACGAAAATGAACCTGTTAAGAAATTTATAGAGAATTTAATATTAAATAAAAAAAGTCCCTTACCAGTTTAGTCATGGTATCAACGATTCGTGAGATATTTACGTTTGAACTTTTCCTAAAGTGGCGGTTACTCCCGAAATTTAAGAAAGAAAAATTTACTTTATTTTTTGCAAAACAAAAATACTTATTGATTATACTATAGAATCAATAGGTGAACCTAGTAATAAATACACAGCCATGCTTTAGCTTTACTCTTGGCAAAGTCGGAGGATATTCTAGAAGTTTGGGAGAGGCATCGTAATACAAATAAAAACATAGAAATGAAAGATTACTCGTCTAAGCATTTACAAATATTTCTAGATAGAAGTGGAAAATGAAGAATATATCAAATTGTCTCAAACGAGTTTCACAATTGAAGACCTAAGTGGATAAAGGTGTTATGTCACACTTTTAAAGTTGTGAGTAAATTAAATAAAACGGTTTTGAGTTGGAACTTATTTATTTTGTCTTCGATTCAAATAAATAATACCTCATAATATAGATAATTTTGGGTTATGTTCTTTTGTTTATACTAATATTAAAGAACAATATCAAGTTGTTATGAAACTAGATTTTTCTGTCCAAAACTGTGTACATCCACTAAAATTACTGGTCGTATGTATGACATGGCGCCTTTATAATTAAAAAGTTTCTATAAAATATTACAAATTTAGAATTCACCGTTTATTGGGTGTTCAAAAATTGCATTAAGTAATTTTTTTTAAAAATGCGACATAACACCTTTATCCACTTAGGTCTTCAATTAGCAAGACTATGAATAAGGGCTGGAATACTAGATTCAAGCAGTAGTAGTATGAATCTGAACTACATACTGTAGCAACAATTATTTCAACGCATGCAAAGAATGGTAAGAAATCCCACTCTTTTATTTATATACTTTGTGAAAATAAGTCACACAAGTCAAGACTGCAAACAAGGACAACTTACTCACGAAAAAAATAAAGGGATAGTCGTAATAATACAACCGCTAAGCACACTTCTGTACGTCATTTATTTACCAGAGATTCACCCATTTGGATATTGTTGGTAATTGTCCAGTGATAAAAAAAAATTGGGTGAGGGTCTGTGCGAGTGGCCATTTTGGAGAATCGATGCCATCTTTGATTCTTATTGAAAATGCACTGCATAAGCATGTGAGGTGGCATTTTATATGTTTTTTAGGATGCTGAATCCGTTTTCGATAGTATAAATACTGAAAAGTAGTTATTAATCATTATTTAGTAAGATAGATACGAATCTTTTATTTATACACTAAACAGATTTACATCGTTTTATAAAATACGAAGTAACACAAAATGAATAAGTCAATGACATCCCTAGTTTAAGTATATGCCATGACACATATATAGGAAAAACAATATATGATAAGAATTTCGAAATTTGGGAGAAATGCTTCGGGTGTACTTGCCATTCCAGCATGTTTTGTACCTACTTTGCTGGTGCAGTCTTTCCCAGTTATGAAGTGTAAAGCAGGAAGCACATGGCATATTGAACGGAAACTTGGCGCGTCGTAGCTACAGCACCTAGACGATTCCACAATTCCTTCAATCCAAGATTCTTGAAGGTAGTCAAATCTTAAAACTGAAGTACCAGAACGTCTCTATCATTCGATAGTACCATCACTCTCTGATACCCTCTGTTTGTTGCATGTTTAATATGGGGCATAATACTCTGCCTCCTCTAATATGGCAAACTGTAGTTCTTCGTGGGATTGTCTTAAATTGGCTTGCTGTATGGATATACATGTGGTTGGGTTAGGAAAAGATGTTGCACTATTTGGCCATATATTGCCGCATTTTTCTAGTAAATACGATTTGAAACAGTCTTGAAGTTTGACTTTGTTTAAACTAGAAGACCAAAATTTGTCTTTTTGTACAGGAATAGGTATTTTACTTCCACATCCAGTGGAAGTATAGTAACGACAAAAAAAAATTTAAAAATTTTTATTGTTCAAATAGGCTTAGAATGTCGTGAAACGTCGACATTTTAAGTTTGAGCGAAAAAAAATGTCTGTCTGTCTGTCGGTCTGTCGGTCTGTCGATCTGTCGGTCTGTAACTTTTTTTTGTGCGCACGTTTACTCTGGAACCGTTTAAGATATCGACTTGAAATTTGGTACACGTATGTATTTTAACGTGATCTGGAACAAGATTATATTTTTCGTCTTCTTCCATCGAAGGGTTGGGGGTAAATTGGGGTAAATTTGGGGTAAATAGGTAAATTAAGCAGGTAAGAGTCCAGAAAATTGGTATTTAGTATATTAAAGAAAAGCTAAGGTCTCAAAAAATTTTTTGGCATTAGCCACCCCCATTACCACCCCCACCCCATTATTAAAGGGGATGAAAAAAAAAATGTGATTTAGTGTGTGTGTACAAGACCCAGAAACCTCAAAATATTTTTTTACTTCATCCACCCCCACTACCACCCTCTAGCACCACCCCCACCCCGCTGCCGATGTGGGGTATCGTTTTATAGGTTTTTGGGGTAGAGGATTTCAAATATTATATTATTAAAGTTCCATAAGCAATTATTTCCACATACAAAATTTTTTCGTTGTGAGTGACTTGGGTAGAAAATCTGGATGTGGAAGTAGTGATTCCTTGGGCAGCGGTTTTTAATGAAGTGAAGGTTGATTGATCCACATATGATACGAAGAATTTGTTTGAAACTCTTTGGCGACTTATCGAAGTAATAATCAAATATGAAGTCAATTCTTGCTGCTGTATTTGCTATAATATTTTTCACATATGAACAGACAGCCTAGCAGAAATCTCCAAATGTTTTCAAATCTTTCAGAGAAATCTTCCTAGCGAAAGCCATGAAATCCACAATATAACAATTTGCAAGATTTGAAAAGTTTGCTGAACTGCCATCTGTTTCGGTTAATAATTTTTCAAGTTCTGAGGATAGTGGCTCTTGTTTGTAAAGAACTCGTTTTCATCCAAAAGGAAAAAACTGTCAACGATCTCATATTTTAACAGTTCATTAATAGAGTAACCTCTCTCTAGCTAGTTGAATAGTGCGTTGAGCCATACCTTTTTTTCTAGGTGACTTGGTTTTTACAGCCTGTTTCTCTATGAGGATACTATTAATTGGTGGTAAATTCGTCCTATGGATGGTATCTGAAATATTAGCTTTCTTATCAATGAATCTGTCTTTTGTAAATGTTTCATACGCTTTATTTCTTATAGTGAAAACCTGAAGTAACTTATTTTTCACAGCATCTTCAACTGTCTGTTCCATAATAATGTTTCTCAGTTCTCTTACCCCTGGAGAAAATAAGTTTTCGTTATCTGTAATGAAATTCATCATTGTTGTAATCTTACTTTCCATATTATTTGAGTAATTGATGATGACTCATGGTGTGCTCTTAGTTCATAATTCTCTGAATAAACATTGGTAACATTCCTGTACATATTACTTATGGCAAGGATTTCGTGGTATATTAATTCCCATTCTGTCACTGTTGTTTTTGTTTTGAGTTATTCCAATAACACCTCTAGGCACATATCGGCAGCGACTGCCGTGAATCTATTTGTAGATCTTTGAGCTATAAAGCTCCTTCCATAAACTTTTCTTACACTTCTGGTGATTTTTCTTCTAACTCTCTTACATTTTCTAAATATACTGATCCCCAGCGCAAATAATTAATGCGATCGATGAAAACTGCGAATAGTAGTAATAATTTTTGGGAGTATACAATTTCCTTCGCGGTCACTCCAAACAAGGTCTCTAAGTAGAGTAATCATCTTCAAAACATTATTCCAGTACCGAAACAATTCCGATTCAGACGAACGGCGCTCTACGAATTTCTCGTAGTCAGAAAGCAATGTAGGCATTGAATCCAAAACACCATTCATGGTCTCAGTAGTATCAGTATTGTCTTGGAAGCATTTTCTCAAACCATGAAGTGCCGCATTAACATCATAATTGTGGAGAGGATTTTCGTTAAAAAACTTGTTTAGCCGTAACCTCAACATTGCTTCACCAAGTAGGAGCATCTCTTTAAACGATCGAACATAATTTGTACCATTAAGAACAGCCTCAGTGACTATTAGACCAAATACTGAAGTTTCAATAAAGATGTTCTCAACTCCAGAGCCTTTCATATATTTCCCTATACAAGCAAGGAGCACTTTAGTCATATGAAATGTTCCAAGAAGCAAAAATATATTTTTAAATTCTTCGGGACGATGTAGAATAATCTGTTGTGCAATTTTATACACACTCTCAACACATGCAATAGGTAAAACATTTTGCTGACGTTGACTGAGCACATTTTTGAAGTTACACAAAACTGAGTACACAGTTGAAAAATCTGTTACTGGATTTGGAATTGAGGGTAAGAAACCAACAATGTCTTGCTAAACCACAAGTTCTGAGATTCTAGAATTAAACTTATTAAATTATTACTTTGTTAAAATATTTTTTTAATATATTCAACGTGTTTAGCACCCTTAAAGACATGCAAAATGACATCTATATGCAATGCATTTTCAACAAGCATCAAAGATGGCATAAATTCTCCAAAATGGCCACTCGCACAGACCATCATCCGATTTTTTTTTCAATCACTACGTGATTACCAACAATACCCAAATGGGTGAATTTCTGGTAAATGAATGACATACAGAAGCGTTATTAACAAATGGACCATAAAGAAAAGATGGCTTTGCTTGTTGTTTGCATTTTGATATAATGTGCTCCGACTTGAATCTTAAAAATAAAGAATGCCAAGAAAACGTCGATTATTTTGAAAACTGAATAAAATTTTATTGTCAAGTTATTTTTAACATAAGCCTTTTGTAATATTAATATCAAAAATAATAAATCTAAAATTGTTTCATTCTAAAATAAATAACGAATAATAAAGACTGTATAACAAATGTTGTAGATGCATTTTATTTACCACTTCTAGCAGCATCTCTATATAGGTATTGCAGATAAAAAATATCTCTAAAAAAACGGATAAGAGAACGTACCTGTTTCTAAGAGCATTATTTTTGACTTCCGTTCTTAGAGATTTATTGTGGGTGTTGCGCCCTCAAAGAGTTAATTAACATTACCATATGTGTTTAATAGCATCCGTTTCCTTATGTAAAATTGGTATTAAAATTCTTGCAAAGTTATTAATACAATACTTAGTGTGATTCAAGTTGTTAAATTTTTGCACAGATACACATTCCAACATAAATTTATCGACCTAAAAATATTTTGTACTGATTTTTTGGCCTGTCGCAAAAATAACAGTTAATTAACTAAAATTCTCAAATCGAATTGAATTTCAACTGAATAAAATAGCTGATTGATTGATTCATTGATTGGCCAGCATACGGTAGAAATTGCTGCCACTGCCAGTAAACATACTTCCGAGCCGGCTACGTCTATGCTGGGTTGGATTTGGGTCATGCTTGTTGTCAGAAGCGAGAGCCACATGACGCATGACACAGGAATGTGGGATGGGAACCTGTAGGTGTTTGTGAAATACGTTTCCGCGTTGTGTGGTGGTGATACGAGTTTTTATACTTCTCTCTTTGTGTTTTTGCGTCTATAGTTCATCTTCTGTTTCCCCTGTTTTTGATTTCGGGAGAGCATATATCCCAGTACCTCCCAGTACTTCGTTGAGTACGTTTCTGCGTTTCTTGTAATTGTTTTCCCTCTTATTTGACGTTTTATATAGTTGCTTCATTCTTGTTGTTTTTGCTAGTAGCTCTTCTCAGACTTCTGTTGGCTTTTGCTGCCTCATACCAAATTTGGAGCAAAATGTTTGTTTTGACGTATACTGTAGTGGCAGACATTTCTATCGGTCAGTTTTTGAACAATTTATCATCAAATTGGCTATTTTTCGCAACTTTGATGGCAAATTGCTCAAAAACCGACCTATATAAATGTCTGCCACTACAGTATAGTACTGTACACGCCAAAACAAACATTTCATTAATTCATTTATTTATCAAAGTTCTTTTTTGCGTACATAAGGTGGTTCTACAGAATAGTCACTAGTCTACACAGAGGTAAAATGGGCCTTTCCCACGTTTTTTTATTGAATATTTGAAAAGTTCTCTTTAAAAAAACTCACCCGTATTTTTTCTTTTTTACGAAATTTGCTTCTTTTCTACAGAAAAAATTATTATGTTATATAAATTTAAAATTGGCGGCAATATTTCTGCACTGATGACGAAATGGGCGGAATGACCAATCAGTATATTCTAGCACCCTTGGTAGAGGCTACATATGAGCAGATTGTACGTATAAGTGTTTGTCTCTTTCTACCTTTACCGAATTGACAGACATGTCATCAAGCTTTGTTAGTACTAGTCTAGTGACGTGTGAAACTACAGGAACTTTTCTTTAATGCATTTACTATTAAGTTGCCAAAAATGAATGAAATCTAAATCATATGACATTATTCCAAAGTTAAAATCTGTAGTTACTGTACTAATATATAATAATACATTTATAATTACAGGTATTTCATACCTGCTGAATTTATAAAACTAAATAGGTATGTACAAAAACTAAATAAAAACGTTAAAATATGATTCATTTCACTTTTGTAGTATACAAATTATAGTTAATAAATATAAACAACTAGGTGTAAGTGTTTTATTTTCTTTTACATTTATTGAATAATTTTTAAAATCATTATAAAATCTAAAGATTTATCAGTAACAGTTATCTTATTTAAGTAAACAGGAATTGTCATTCACCATTTCACTGTCAATAATAGGGAGATTATCACTTGCTGCCTTCTCAAAATTTGTCTACACAGTACACACACACACTTTTAAATAATTAATAAGAAACACAGTTATGAAGTCAAAATACTAGATCCGTACGATCACAACGTAAATCGTAAATACGAGAACATTTTTTATTTTATTTCCATCATTGTTGCCAAGTGTCATTATTTGTTGGGAGCCGACATGTCGAAAGTGTGTTTCTTCTGTTATTATCATTATAGATTATTATAGGAAGTGGCATTATTCAATGGAAATTCATTATTTTCAAAAGCGGAGATAAAAAGTAGACATTCTTTAGTGAAATAATTAAAGCATTTCCTTTAACGTTAAACATTCATATACATTAGGCAACATGGAAATAGTCTCATCGGCAAGTTTCCAGATGAGATGTAAAATTCAGAAACGTCAAGAGGTTCGGTTAATGTTCGTATACGGCATCTGCATCATAACCTTAAATTTTAAGTTTTTCAAGTCTATTTTCATTTTTAATGTGTATACATATTTTTAGCTTGGAGCCGTACTGGCTCCAAGCAAATATTTAAAAATTCACGTAAATAATTTTTCAATATTGTTGATTAATAAAAATAGATTGCTAATTACAGGTTAGACTTCCAACCTACAAAAAGAGTCCTATTTTATTAGAACAAGATATTTAGAACTTCATAAACATTACACTGAACTAGACTTTAGTTGAAAATACGGGAACCAAGCAGAAATTTTAATACTCTTAAATCTTAAAAAACACATATTTTTGAGGTTAGCTGTGACGTCACGTGCAGATGCCCTATGAATCCAGAAATTGTTTAATTTTGATTGGAGTTCCGCCCATGACGTAATTTGAGCGCGTTTACTTGTTTCAAATATGGAGTAAATTAGACAATATTTTTATTTTTAAATTACCCATGTAAAATTAAAATATTATACGATATGACGTGTATATACAATATTTATTAGGTGTTAATAAATGATTTATGACAAAATAATCATCAAGTTCCATTACGTGGGAAGGGCCCATTACATTTTTTGAATATTAAATAATCAATAACATGGAAACAAATTGTGTTTCGAAAAAAGGTCATTCCTCATTTTCTCTTTAAATCTACTTTTTCTACCACTCCATGTCACCGATACATTCAAATTCGGTAATTCTTGAATAATTTACAGGGCTGATGGTTCAAAATTTTTAATATTTTTGTAATGAAAATTCTTGGTCTAACAAATTTGAAAGTGTCATAACATTGTGAAGTAGAAAAAGTCAATTTAACTAGAAAATGAGGAATTACTTTTTTTTCGAAAAACAATTCGTTTCCAGTTTATTCAATATTTAATGTTTAAAAATGTAATTTTAAAGAAGCCGTAATTCGAAAACCATAAGTCAAAATGTTGCTATTTTGCTAGTTTTGTTGCAAGCATGCTGATCAATAATTTTGCATTAATTTTTCAATAAAAAAAATGCCTAATATGACTTATACAAAAAAAAACGGCCCTTTTTTCTTTATAAAAATGCACGTCAATGACATGACAAGAATTACATTTTGCTTTACCCAAGGAGAGTCTAATAAAGGTCTTTAATACCGATCCTAATTTGAAATCGGATAACCAACAACTTAGATATACCGAGTGACCCATTTAAAGCGAGGCACCTCTCTAAATTTTTTATTTATTCTGTGAGTTGAATCAAATTTTACTCAAGTATAGAATAAATTAGAATCTAATTATGACCAGAAAAACATTCGCCTCTTACAAATGCAATGCCACCTGCGGTACCAAAATATGCGGAAGAAATCAGAAAATCATGTTAGACATTTTCTTATTGGAAAATTTTGTTAATGAAACTTTTTTGGAATTATCCAAAAATCTTAAGTCCAAAATTTAATCAAAATAAGAAAATATTGAAATTTTGATTAAAATAATGTCCAAGCCTGAAAATATCATTCTAATGGATTTCTTTTGTTTAGAAAACTGTACTATGACAAATTGTTTAAAATTAAACCCAAGCTGCCAGGTAGTTGTCAAGTAATTTGCAGTTTTTTCTAAATAATTATTTTTAAAAATTTCAATTTTTAAAATTTTTAGGTTTTAATAAATTTTAGACTTAAGGTTTTTGGACAAATGTTTTTAGGCCATAATTTTTTTCCCATACGAGTTGCAGCTTATCACCAAGCCAATTCGTAATCTAAATTTCTTTACGAAGATATTTGTATCAGTTCCATACCAATATCATTAAAAATCCCTCGGTACCAGTTTTTTTGACATTTGCATGCAGACTATACTGGTTGTTCTAACATTCTCGAAAATATCTCAATGTAACATTTTCTGATGTACATAATTGCGTTGGAAATTGAAACGGACCAGTTTACATTGGAACAAAGATTATAAGTCTTTACCTCCTGGATTTAAAGAAACAGATAGCTTAAAATTTTTTAAAAACAAACTAAAGAAACTACTACAAAATGCTGATTTTAATGATAAAAAAGAATTTTTCCAAAACACCCTTCACTTCTGTTTCATTATTATTGCAAATGTATTGTACAGTACATAATTATTATATTTTTTTGTGTTTTATCTCTTTATATTATAGCTGATTAAGTTAATTAACTTAATTTATCTACTTTAGAATATGTATTACCTGAAATGTACTGGAAGGAGATATGAAAGAGTTCATGTTATGCATACATATTGTTTTACTTATTTTCGGCCCGCTTTATCTTAAAAATAGACTAACCCTGTATAATTTGTAAAGGAAAATTTATACCTTAGGGCTTTGAAACATCCAAAAATGTATCGGGTGCAATGAAATCCGACTTCCAAAGCGAAGTTTGCGGGATCTATTTTCAGACAGATATTCAGGTGCTATACTGGTACCTAAAATAAGAGGGATTTGGGTATAGCACGTGGTTAAAAGTCTGTTTAGAGATTTTTTGAGACGCGCCGCAGCCACGTGTCGAATACAGGAAGGGGTCCACCGTTTCCCCCTTCCGCAAGATCCACATATTCAACTCCCACACTTGTATACGCGCTCGTATGTTCAAAGAGAGGAAGTACGACAGCTTTGTATATTATCATTATCTCATCAAGAATCCTCTGACACCGATTTATACAGTAAACATATAAACAATATTTTTCAGGTCAAATGCTACTGGTACGAAGATTGGATAGCTGAAGTATAAGGCGTTGTTTCGTGTATATGCGGTAATAATAACCCGTTCTATAGATGTAGGTACAACCAAAACGTAAGAAAATAACATTATTTTAATATGCCAAATGGACAACATTTTTTTTGTTAGGAATTATTTGAATTTATCTTTTATATTGTAATATAATGAAAATTTAAAGTTCTTTATTATTTAGTCAGTATTCAATGATCTACAATTATAAATCTACATACGTTTGCAAAAAAAAAAAAAAGAAATTGTCTGTCCGCCTTTTGGTCTGTCTGTAACTTTCTTTTGTGCGTACGATTACTCTGGAACGGTTTATGATATTGACTTGAATATTGGTGCACTTATATACTATAACGAGATCTGAAACTAGATTATGTGTTGATCTTATTCCGTTGATGGGCTGGGGGGTAAATAGGTAAAGGAAGTAAGTATCTATAAAATTGGAATTTAGTGTATGTACGAGAAACCAAGGTATCAAAATTTTCTTGGCATTAAACACCCTCACGTGATTTAGTGTATGTACAATAACCAGCCACTCCCATCACCCCTCCTAACGTTGTGAAATATCGTTTTATCTGTTTTTGGGGTAAGCGATTTCAAATATTGGACTATTAAACTTCTATGAACAACTATTTCCATGTAGTTGAGTGCAAATATAGTATCATTTTTTTTTTTTCGTTGTAAGAGACTTGGATAGGAAATCTGGATATGGAAGTAGTAATTCCTTAGGCAGCATATTTAAATTTAATCATCTCGCGATAGTGTCAATGTGATTGACGAGATGCTCGTCAGTATAATCTGCAGTATTCGTGTTCTTGCAGGATCCTATGAATTATACATAGAGTATACCAAAACATATGAGGGGTCAATTTTTAAAATGTCTTATAAAATTTGTATTTGCCAATTTATTTATTTATTTATTTTTTTTTTTCAAAAACAATAGAATTCTTTCTCCCACTATCAATAACTTACCACCCACATTTCAAAAGACCGAACATCCTGTTCTTAAGTTACCGTGTTTACAAGAAACGTGGTGGACAGACAGACAGGCGGACGGATATTATGAAGTTACCGAGAATTCTATCACATAAAAAATATACACATTTTTTTCTCTGCTAGCGATACTTACGGTTTCAGAAATGTTTCTATTAAATATTTTCATGTTAGCGTAGAATACAACTAAGTTTAATTTTTCATGTGAAGCAATCTATTCTGTGAGCAAATGTCTTTTACTTTCCTTATTTACCGGGGGAAATTTTGTAACCAAATTACGTAAATTAAAAAAAATATGTCAGTCTGTCTGTCAGTTTGTCGTCATCTGTCTGCTGGGATTGCATCTAAAAAACTATTCGACCGAGAAAAATATTTGGCAGATAGTTGATGCTATTGCCAAGGCAGAAATCTGATATACTCAGTGAACAATAAAAAAAAGGAAAAAAACGTGACGGAGACCAATAATATTTGACGTACAGTTAAAACAATTGCCAAGGAAGAAAACGGCTATATTTTTTAGTGAAAAAGATACAGACTTGTCATCCTAAAAAAATAAGTAAGGAACGATGGAAGAAAATAATATTTCGAATGTAGTCAACACTATTTTCAGGAAAGAAAATGTATATATTTAGTGACAAAAATTTACAGTGTGATCACCCAGACGAAAAACCATAAATAGTTGTCATCCTAAAAAAATAAGTAAGGAATGATGGAGGAGAATAATATTTGGAATGTATTCAACACTATTTTTGAGGGAAGAAAATATACAGGGTGTTTCAGGTATGCGGTCATTAATTTATAGTGGTGATTCTACATGAAAAAATATGAAAGAAAGTTTATATAAACATGGATCCGGAAATCCCTCCTAAGGGTGCTGCGGACCTCTGAAGGGGGCACCCAAAATTAACATTTTATTTAAAATCTCCCTTGAGCTACAGTAGCTAGTTTTTGCACGTGATTCGATATGAATAAAGGTCATTATCTGATGTTATTCACCAAGGGTAAATTCAATCAGGGGTGCACAAAATTGAAAAGAGGGACTTACTTCTCCACCCAAATTTTTTAAAGTAAATTTTCTGTGTCTAATCGGAATATGATTCCTTAGCTATAAATACACAAAAAAGGGTTGTCTTGTAACGCCGTACGACCAACCGATTTCGATAAATTTGAACCTAAAGGAATTTTTCCAGTCTTCTTGCGTAAACAGAATTTTTTCAATGAATTCATCATTTTCTTCATATTTTCGCAAGTGCCATGGACAGAAGGTCATCTTTCGATTTGCACTTGCGAAAATTCACACCATATTTTTTTTATTTATAAAAACTTTTTACCACTGATCAACTTACTTGGCTTTTTATTACTTAATTGGTCATTATTGCTTTCCAATATTGAATTGTCATTGATGACATAAAAGTTAAGGTTCTCATTACGCAGTCTTTAGTAAGAGAATTTCAATGTTTATTTAATATGAGTTACACTTTCGAAGAACAGGCCGATATCCACTTATTTTACGGTCAAGTCTGCTGCTGAAACAGAAACACGAATATTGTACGAAGAAATTTTTCCAAATAGAAGATTACCTCGCGAGAGATTTTTTGTAAGTATAGATCGTTCGTTACAAGAAAGGAGTAAGTTCAATTCAGACAAGGAAAATTTTGGCCCAGATCGTTATGTTAGGACCCCAGAAACAGAAGAAGCAATGTTAAATGCGAATCCTCAAATCAGTACGAGAAGGCCAGCGTTATAGGAAGGTGTGTCAGCATCATCTGTTTGGAGGATGTTACATGAACAATTACTACCACATGCAAAGGGTACAAGCGGTCAAACCAGAAAGAAATGCTGAATTTACTAAACAAACATTTTTTACGGACGAAGCGGGGTTTACGCGTTGTCAACTTTCACATATGGGCAGAAGAAAATCCTTATGCTTTCTTCGAGTTCAAGGAAAATTTTCCATCAACGTTTGGGCAGGTATATTTGGCAACAGATTATTAGGACCATATATTTTGTCCAATAGATTGGATAGATTAAATTATTTAGATTTTTTAAGAAACAACTTTGGAAATCTCTTGGAGGATGTGCTTTATGAGACCAGAAGGTCTATGTGGTTCATGCACGATGGTGCACCTCCCCATTTTAGAATAGTTGTTCGAAGTGATTTAAATACAGTTTATTCCAATAGATGGATTAGCAGACACGGACCCCCCTCCCCCCCCTCCGATTCCCCGACCTAAATCATCTTGACTATTTTGTCTGGGGTTATTTGAAAAGCCTTGTCTACTCAACTCCTGTGACAAATCTTGAAGAGTTACGTGAAAGTGTAGCAATGGGGTGCGAAACTATCAGGAACATGCCAGGAATTTTTCAACGGGTCTTTGCTTCAAGGAATCTTCATCTAGAAGCTTGTCTGGAAATGAATGGCGCCCATTTTGAACATTTAATTTAATTTTTTAATCTTTAAAACCTGTTGAGTGATGATAAATGCAATTTCACTAATTTGTTCTTTTTTTATTAACACGTTGGTACTTCTCTGTGTCACGTAATACAGATTTGTTATTTTAGAAAATCGACTGCCCACGGTTTTTATTCTTGTTAAATTATGCAGAAGAGTGAGAAATCATTATCCTTATTTTTGAATCCTAGGCAATGCATGCGTTTCTTTAGGTTCAAATTTCTCGAAAGCAGTTGGTCGTACGGTGTTACAACAAGATAACCTTTTTTGGGGGAGAAGTAGGTCTCCCCTTTCCAACTTTGTGCACCCCTGATTGAATTTATCCTTGGCGGATAACATCAGATAATGACCTTTATTGATATCGAATTTCCCCTTCAGAGGCCCGCAACGCCCTTAGGAGGGATTTCCTGACCCATGTTTATATCAACTTCTTTTCATAATTTTTGATGTAGAATCACCACTAGAAATTAATGACCGCATACGTGAATCATCCTGTTTAGTGACAAAAATCTAGAGGGTGATCACCCAGGCGAAGAAATATAATTAATAAAGAAAAGGTGCCAAACAGAGAACGAAGTTTTGTGAAATAATTTTACAGATTTGCAGTTGTATTTAAACTTCAAGGAGCAAAATGTTTATGCCCAAGATTTATTACGTGGATAAAAAATTAAAATATTCTTGAGAGATTTCTTGATTTTCTTATATAATAACAGTATAAATAAAACATTTATTAAATTTACTAATATAATTGTAATAGAACAAACATATTCTTTTAGTCTTCCAATATATCTAAGTACCTCCACAGAGATTCAGGTACAAGCAAACTTCTGATTCCATTTGGCAATTGATAGTTTTTCCAAAGAGTTTCCCTAATAGAGCATCTACATAGATGCTTTAATTCAGGAGGATTAATTCCACATCTCGAGTGTGGAACAAGACCATCTTCAATCAAATCTGAATATTTTTCCATCACTCTTTCACGAAGTATTTTATATTCTTCTTCTGTAAGCTCCTCTTTTCCGTTAATTTTTATTGCAGGAACAACCCTTAAAAGAAGTTGAAGGCAGGATACCAAGTTGTACGGGTAAACGTGGTTAAACTCCAAGAGGCGGTTTAGAAGATGCTCAAAAACATTTGATTCTTCGGATTCGGCATAAACTTTGGCTCCAAATCGGAGAAAAATTAACAGTTTATCCGGCAGGCCCAATTGCACAGCAATCTTAAATAAAAATAGCAATATATAAAGGGCATTTCAAATGTTAAATTAGGAAAAAATTGAATTTATTATTACGGCCGAATTAAATTTGAATCAAATTAGGATAAATTTGAAAATCCAGAGCATATTCAAATTTTTACCAATAAAATTCAGATTCAAATTTAATTTCCATAAAAAAACAGCGGTGTCCAAATTTAACAAAGCAAAACATTTTACTGAAGGACACCCTATGTCATCAATATGAGTAACATTCACTCGGAATTGTGCTGCAAAGTTATTAAGTTATTATACCTTTAATGGTGATGCTTTCCCGCAACTTTCAACTGGCAAATCGATAAATCGAAATAATCTCTCCTCACCACCATTACTAAAAGACAGTTCAAGGGCAGCGTCATTTGCGTTATCTATAAAATAAATGAGAGCTCTTAAATTCTCTTCTTGTGTGTCAAAATCACATTTCCACCCAGCTATGTAATGAGGAGCTTTGTTACCAAAAATAGCCCCAATTAAAATACGTTCGAAGGTTTTCTCACAGGCGTAGATTGATTCCAACAGAGCACAGACCTGAAAATATTTTAAGAATGAAAATAAATAATAAATTGTATTTTGGTACTGAGAACAGCAAAGGTTAGATAGAACAATTGCAGTAATTTATTATAACGAATATATTTAGTAGATATACGAGTCAATGTAAACCTTCAAATTTTTGGTCGTTTTTGAATTTGAAAGTCATTTTTGGGACGCGTGAATTAGATAAAAGTGAGCTAACAGGAACGAAAACATCACTTCCGGTTGAATTGGAAATGACATTAACTATCTTTTTGTTGAATAGAACTGGTATATTACTTCCACATCCAGTGGAAGTATAGTAACGACAAAAAAATTTTTAAAAATTTTTATTGTTCAAATAGGCTTAAAATGTCATGAAACGTAGAGATTATAAGTTTGAGCGAAAAAAAAAATTTCTGTCTGTCTGTCTGTCGGTCTGTCGGTCTGTAACTTTTTTTTGTGCGCACGTTTACTCTGGAACCGTTTAGGATATTGACTTGAAAT
The DNA here is from genome assembly GCA_936432065.2 of Rutpela maculata. NCBI lineage: Eukaryota > Metazoa > Arthropoda > Insecta > Coleoptera > Cerambycidae > Rutpela > Rutpela maculata. The sequence goes on along the minus strand of OW386286.2, from coordinate 95,853,130 downwards.
TTGGTACACATATGTACTTTAACGAGATCTGGAACAAGATTATATTTTCATGTTGTTCCGACGAAGGGTTGGGGGGTAAATTGGGGTAAATTTGGGGTAAATGGGTAAATCAAGCAGGTAAGAGTCGATAAAATTGGTATTTAGTATATACAAGAGAAGCTAGGGTGTCAAAAAAATTTTTGGCATTAACCACCCCCATTACCACCCCCACCCCCTTATTAAAGGGGATGAAAAAAATTGTAATTTAGTGTATGTACAAGAACCAGAAACCTCAAAATATTTTTTTACTTCATCCACCCCCACTACCACCCCCCTATCACCACCCCCACCCCACTGCCGATGTGGGGTATCGTTTTATGGGTTTTTGGGGTAGAGGATTTCAAATATTATAGTATTAAAGTTCCATAAACAATTATTTCCACATGCAAACTTTTTTCGTTGTGAGTGACTTGGATAGAGAATCTGGATGTGGAAGTAGTGATTCCTTGGGCAGCGGTTTTTTTTATGGTTTCTTAAGAATAACATTCTCATTGAAACGGTATTTCCCTATTTAAAGAAATCCAAAAGTTGACTAAAAAACGAGCATTTTTCAATTACTTTCGTAACGGCTGCGTCAGATGAATGTGATTTAAAAAAAATATTGATGTGATATGTGACCTATCTATAAATTGAGAGTTTATTTAAAACGTCTTTTAAATCAAAGTTTCTTACCTGTAGTGAAAAATAGTTCAGTAATATAACGATTTATATCGGACAAAATTCATAAAGTTTTGAAATTGGTAGATATGTTAAGGACAGCAAGCATAATAATTAATGAATCGAAATCGAAAAATTCCTACCCCTAAATAGTGTGCCTCATCCCCTATGACGTCGTTTCAACTCCCATTTTGAGGTTTTCTAGATTATCTCGGAAACGGTGCACTTTTTGATCAAAATACCTATATACAAAATTATTCCTTATAAAATTTTCTGCCAAAAACGTCTCTATAGTTTTTTTCTAAAACTAATAGTACCGTGGGAAATAAGGCGCACACATAAGGGTTGGTTCCAGTTAACACAATAGATTGTAATCTTTACTATAATCTACTTTAAAGTTCAATTCTTATCGCTAAAGCAGTAGCTACTAAGCTCCACTTAAAATTATAATAAATGTAGCGCTTCCACCCTCTCACCTCTAAGAAATATCGCAATTTTTAAAGAAGCGAGAATATTGTATATTGTACTTGTTGCCACGCCACCCCAGTGGTAAAGTAATTGCCCCTTTTTTTTACTTGGCGTCCTCTGTATAACTAATTCCCTAATTAATTATCAGAAGGTTACATGCGTTAATTAATCTTCGTCGTCTTCCATAGATTCGACATTCATGCAATGGTAACACATTGTGGAGCAACGTAAGCCTGCTCTTCTGCAACTGCACCTGTTTTCGCACCCTAATTTGCATGAATAAGAAATTAGTGTTGAAACAGATTAGTTAGCTGGTTCTTTTGTTGCCATAGATAGTATATCGCCGACTTTTTTCCATCCCCAATCAGTAGCTTCTTGCGTAACATTTTTCCATGTTTGAATTCGGTAAAAAAAAGCGATATGAGTGTTGCTGAGCAGTAGCAGAAGTTGGTGGTAGTTTTGATAACATTACAGTATTGTTCGGTTTACCAACAAGTTTGTTAAAATTCATGAATTTGTATACATCGACTTTTTTCTGCGGAGGTAGAGTTGTATAAAGCTAGAACAAATCGCTCTTCTACGTCTACAATTTCTCCATGACTAGCTTTTTCATTATTAAAAGCTTGTAAGTCATATTTTTATTAAGCACATTGACATTAACCTCTTTCCTTTGGAAAAAACGCTGAGGTTGTGTCGCAACCGCTAATGGCATTTGCAAATAATATTGTTTCTTTACAGTTTTTTAAGACAAGTTGAGATAATTTAGAAAACATAAAAATGGGGGTGGAAACGATGTCCTAGGGGATGAAACACATTATTTAGGGGAACTTTTCGGTTTAGTAATTCTTGTCCTTAACATTTCTACCAATTTTCAAAACTTTATGAATTTTACCCAACATATTACAATATTAACTGTTATATTACTGAACTATAAGTAGATCATAAATATAATAAAAGCATAAAATCATAAAGTGGTATACTGTATAAACCTATTGTTATATTAAAAACATTTTTAAACCAATGGAACATATACTTCACGCATTTTATAAGTTCTGATGTTTATTGGACTTTAGAATTAATGAATGATGTATTTCATAACAAGAATTAACACTTGTAGTAAAATTTAGGTTAATAATATTACCGAAATAAAAGTAAAAGAAATGTATTTAACGGTTTATGAGCAACATATAGAGCATATCGCAAACATGAAGTCTTCGCTAATTATTGATTTAACGTATATGACGTACCTATATTGACAGTTTATTTAAAATATTTTTTAAATCAAGATTTACTGGAAATTTAGTAAATCATAAATATAAAAAAAAACGCAAAATCATAACTTGGTACATCACAAACATATAGTTATTATACCACAACCATTTTTAGACCACTAGAATGTATATTTCACGTACTTTATGCGAGTTAGTGTTTACTGGGACATTCCAATTATTAACACGAGGACCATTTTTGTTGTCATGTTGGATATTTCATCTTATCGACTTTTCGAAAACGTTCTAAAGCCTTTCTTGAATTGAGCATGCCTAAGAACAACTGGACACCTAACTTTAATATATCAAAATTATTAAAGTATGAGAGGATGAGAAGCAATCAGCTTCTTGCCTATTAGATGTTAATAAGTCAACAAGTCCTACTCCTCTTACGAGAGGAAGTTCGGGAAAATCTCCTGGAGGGGGATGGTTCATCTCCTGGCGTCGGTCCGTGATTGTCCTCAGGCAGAGAAATAACGCGATGTTAAATAAATGAATAAGAAAAAATATATGAGCCCCATTGGACAGATCTACCAAATGAGTTTTCAACATTGAAACGTACCATGAACTGTGCAAGACATAGATGCAAATTACTCTCCTGATATGTCTCCTAAGGCCGACACAACATTATTTTGTTTACATCTTCGGTATTTTATATTTTATACGGATTAAATGGTTAAAAATATTTCGAAATTTCAATCGCTTATTGTTTAAGTGCATCGATTCGTAGGAGGACAACCTTTTTCTACAAATATAGGTTTTTACATGTGTTTTACAATGGTTTGAAGAAAAAAATCTTCATTTAAACCGTTTTTTTGAAATTTGTTTATAATTGTCAACATTATAGTCAAGTATAAACAAATTCAAATAATTGGACTTTTTATCAAACCAAAAACTGTGAACGAATTATAAAAGTAGATGAAAAATGCAACATTTTTCTAGAAAAAATGATGATATACTTGCATTTGGGGCCGCGATATGTCAGTCTGCATTTTTTTCATAGGTCTAGTTTTGCTCAGCATTTTATTACGAACACTTTCTTATTTTTATGTTTACGTTGCGGTTACTAGGGCCGGAGATAATAAGGAAAAAATCGGAAAATGCCAATTTTGATACAAAAATTGTTTAAATTTTACAAGAAGCAATGGACCGATTTAATCTAAAACTTCTCATAGTACTTCTCATTATACCTACAACAAAATAAAATTGTTGCATACAGAAAATTCCTTATTCACCTATTTTGATGCTTAATTTGACTCCACTAATACTCTAAAAAAACTTCGCGTGATCTATCAAAAACAAATTAAAATATTCTCTTAGAATTTGTTAAAGCTGCAGCTAAAAAACTGTCAATGATTACAGTAAAGTCTAACTTTCATGTTTTTCTTTTAAACAAGAGTTTCCTATTATAGAAACATATCGTATAATAAACCCTGGAGACCTTTGTATTAATATTTAAAACTTACTATACTTACCGTTCCTGTATCTTTCAATTGCCAGTCAAAGCATAGCTTAACGGCTACATAAAGAATATTGTGATATTTTCCCATCATACATACTGTACCGTTATTATTTCGCATTTCTTCATGATAACGAATTATTGTAATTATGGCTATACGACAAGTTTCTTCTATACTAGTTTCCACTAAAAATACACACAATAGGGTAATGCTGATCACTGTTAGAAAATATACTTAATTAAACTTTCAGACAATTTATGAAAATCAAAACAATCGCCTAAATTATTTAAGAAAATGCACCACCTTAAAATTATAACATCGAGTTTATTCAGTTTTTGCCATTTTCAATGAACAAATGGTGGTCAAATATTTCCCGCACATATTTTTTACATAATCTATGGATATTATATTGAACTCTAAATGTAATATAACAAAGATATTGAAATATGCATGGTGTTTTAAAGAGATACTATTTTTCGAAAAGTTTTTCTTAAAAATAAATTGCCAAAAATTGTGCATACGATTTTAACAAATTCAGTTGTAGGGAATATGGTCGCTTTCTACGAATTAAAAAAAGAGGATATCTTTACGAAATATCTTTAAAATCAAGTTTAAGAAGGAGAGGGGAAAAATACAAGAATTATAAAAATGTAAGAAAAACGAGGAAACAATACAAAACCTGAAGGCTCAAAATATCAACTCTGCTTCGAATAAGAAGAGTATAACAAACTGATGGGAAGAAATCACACTCTGTGAAGAAAAAGAATTCTTATCTACAGTTGTAAAGAACTGAAGTCACAGGCTGAGCACAATAACAGTAAACACCTGCTCCAAAACAATAAGAATACATAAATGTAAATTTGAACCCTAAACATGGTTAATTAAGGAAGCGAATGAACACTTAAAACTGACAGGGATCAGATTATTGAAGTTTGGCACCAAAACTGTGAAAACATTTTTTAAAGCGATCATTGTGAGTCTGAAAAAGACTGGCAGCATACTGCGAACACAAACCTGCAATATTGAAAACAGACACACGAAGATATCTGTGGCAACTACAGGTTACTGGTATTTATACCATATACTAGTAAAATAATGTTGAATACTCTTCAAACTGAACTTCATCATCATCTGCCTTAGCAAATCTCGATAAGGTTTGGTAAGTGTGAAGTTGTAAGCAAGATGATATCCTTAAGGCCCTTGTCGACAATACCAGTAATTGTGAGTGAGAATACAGACAAGGTCAGCACCTGGCTAGTTAAATGAATTTTAGGGTGATAGAAATATCATGAAATGCCCAAGGCATGCTGACGCTCTAGTTTTCCCTGTGTTTATTTATGCTACAGACATGGACTGTTAAGGAGCCAGACAGATGGTGTATCGCTTTCGAGACGTTCGTTACGAATTCCTTAAACAACTACTAGATTTTCCAAGAAACAAGTCCTCCAAAGCGACTCTCCAGCGTCATATTCTCTAGCATCTTATCAATTTTGACCACATCAACCGGAAAGGGGATAATATATTACGACTAATGGTTCAGGAAAAACTAGATGGCAAGCGGCGAAGAGTACGCTCTCTAAAACATTGGGTCGATGATGCTAGAGAACCGTTCGAAGGGAATTTTGGTGAGGCTGTACGCCTGTGTGTATTTTTTCTTATAAAATAAATTTTAAAATTTCCATTATTTGTTAGGCATTACACAGGCCCACAAAAAAGAAAAGTTGTCTGCGCCGGGGTATTGACCATACCTATCCTTTGTATTTTGACCCGCTGAACACGAATCTGACCTTAGTTTTTTCCCTTTACGTCAGGTTTTTTTTTTAAGCAAAAAAGTCTAATATTTGTATATTTATTTGCTGTTAAAAGAAAAACCTGACGTGCTGGGGAAAAACTAAGATCAGATTCGTGTTCAGCGGCTCAAAATTCAAGGGATAGGTGTGGTCAGTACCCCCGCGCAGATAATTTTTTTTGCGTGAGATTGTGCCACACTGTGTGGCACACTGGCAACCAAAAAAACTGGTTTGCGAGGGGATACTGACCACACCTATCCCTTGCCGCTGAATACGAATCTGACCTTAGTTTTTTCCCCAACACGTCCGGTTTTTTTTAACAGCAAAAGAAGTCTGCTGAATCGTAATATTTATATATTTATTTGCTGTTAAAAAAAAACTGACGTATAGGGGAAAAACTAAGGTCAGATTCGTGTTCAGCGGCTCAAAATATAAGGGATAGGTATGGTCAGTACCCCGGCGCAGACAACTTTTTTTTTGTGGGCCTGTGTTTTCAATCATTCACCTATTCAGCAAAATATATCGAAACTTATTTGATTGATTGATTGATTTACCAGCGTGCGGTAGACATTGCTGCCACTCCCAGGTTATACAGCTGGGCCTGCTACGTCCACGCTGGGTTGGATTAAGGTCATGCTGTTGTCAGAAGCGAGAGCCACATGGCGCATGGTAAAGGAATGTGGGATGGGAGGTGTAGGTATTTGTGAGATGCGTTACCGCATTGTGTCGTGAGGGAGCGTTTAAGCTCCCTTTTTTGTGTTTTTGGTTCTGGACTTCTGCCTCTTCTGAGTCTTCTTGTGAAATATGTATTGTTTCGTGATATTGAGTGTTCATGTTCCTCTTTTTGTATTTCTGCTTCTTCATCTTCTGATTCCTCTGTCTCTGATTTTGGTAGAGCATATATCGCGGTGATTTCTTTGTGGAATTCATTTTTCCCCACGCTTTTCTTTCCCAGTTACCTCTGCCTCCCCCTCCGCGCTTTAACGCTCCTATCCCGCTTCCCTGCCTATTAGGATGTGATCTGAACTTACGTTCCTGGATTCAGTATTCGGTTTATTTTTCTTGTGTGTAGATACCATTTCCTTGGGAAAAACCATATAAACGTTTAAGCCTTGCTCTGGTGAAGAGTTCTTTGTCCTTTTGGCTCCATAGTGCATTAATTCGTTGTTTATTTTGCCTGTTCCATATGCAGCATTTCTTCTTGCTCAACCGTGATTTCTAGCAATTGTTCCTTGGAATTCCTTGGATAGTGGCTTATTATAGGGCCTTCTTGTATTAATTTGATTTGGTCATTTTTTGCTTTCTCTTCTTACTCCAGTTTATTTCCACTGTTGCAAAGGTATGCCTCTTCTCGTGTATGTGTTATCATTTCATATTTCCCCCACTTTAACGGCCCTGACTCGTTCCCCCAGTTCTGTGCCTACCAGGATGTGTTCTTTCATTCCTACGTTCTGTATTTGATCCATCATTCTTGTGTAGAGATACCATTTCCTGGTAAAGTCTGTGCATTTCCATTGAACTTCAAGAGATTCAGCCCCCGGCGTATTATATCAATAGTACTCCACTGATCAGGTTGTTCATTTATTTCCCAAGTTACCGCTTGTTTATCTAAAGAACCCTGTTTATCTTAAGGAATAACATGGCCATACTTCAACAATCTATTTGCCTTGCTACAAATTTATGATAAGAGCAGTCCACATTTTCAAGGTTTTGGATGTATAATCACTTCTCAGATTTTCTAAGAAAGTCGTTTGAGTCAGCCTCTCAGCAGTTTATTACAGCATTTATTACGCAATGAATATGTAACACCACAAAATACACTCTTTTTTAATACAAATATGTAGGTAAATTAATCACTACAACAGAATCGCTTATCGCACGTCCTAAGATGTGTATTATTCCTCAAACTTATCACTCACTTTGAAACCTTAAACTTATATCTTTTACACTTTGTACAAAATTTTGATTATATTTAAATTGATTTAATTTGGCGCGGTGTACTGTTACCCTAATGGTACTCCCCTGGTTGAGTCATATGTATTTTTGCTGGAAGAGAATTGTTATAAATTCGTTTGAATATTTTTAATAATTATGAAAAACCTCACTTGAAAATTTAACTAAGGAATTTATATTATGACCATTCTTTAAGAAGTATGCATTCATTACTGATTGTTACGGGTTCAATTTATATCAAATGCTCGAATATTTCTAATAATCATGAAAAGAGAATTGAAGGTTTACATAAGAAATTTATATGACCATAGCTTACGAAAATACGTTATTGATTGTTTCGGAAACTTATAAAAAAATATTCGATGGTATTTTTTTTAAGACTTCTAAAATACAGGAGTTCTTAAATATGTATATATGTTGGCCTATTTTTTAGGCTGGTCTAGATAGTTTTGCAAATAAATTCCCAAATAAATGAAAACCTCTGAATATGTCCACATCTTCCGTATGTAACAATAATCTGAGTTTCCGGCATTATCCGGACTTGCGTTGTTGGAAAGAAAAATGAATAAAAAAAATGGCATTTTTTTGCATCGCGCGCTATTTGTTACTTTTCTTTGTTGCTTTGTACAGAGGCGACAAAGCTGACAAATCAATAAATTATTTAAACTTCAAACCCTTCACAAGATCAATTACCAAATGTAAATTCAACCATTTGACATTATCACCAACAGAAAACACAGCAGGATAACACACTTATATAATATATCATCAGGTGTAGATATGGTTCGGATTTGACAAAAATTCTTAGAAATGGATCTGGCATAGAACCGACCGTGGACACGAACCAATTACTCTCAGCACGTCGATCTCGCAGCACCAGCACTTCTCAATTTAATATCTTGCAAGTGTAAGACAAAATGTGGAGCAGCATGAAGTATTCCTTCATATTCCAGAACTCTAGCGGAGAAACTTGCGAAAATGTATGAAACGTCCCCAACGTACTTGAAGAAAACGAAATCGATGATGAAGCCTTACAAAACTATGTCTGTATTTTTTTCATAACTTTGGCAGGAACTGAGATATTTCAAATAAACGAAACTCTACCATTTTTCTAAGATGGCGGCGTTTCCACCATACACACTCGGGATAGGTCCCCTACAAGCCCGCAAAACGGCATGGAGTTAAATTAATTTTGACTGAAAAACTCCTACAGACTGGAGTATTAATCTGTACCTCAATCTCTGGAATAAAACAATAAAATCTGCCCTATCAGTGCTACAAGTCAAAATACAGAATTAACAAAAAAATCGAAAAGCAGACTTTCCTGCTCCTCTCTGAAAACTGACCTTTATTGTATAGTACAGGGAAAGATTGATAAAAATGACCTCAACTCGAAAAAATTTGTGCAGACTTTAAACATTAGTTGTAAGTTCAAAATAGGCTAAAGTTCACGAAACAAAAAAGTTTAGGAGCTTTACGGATCTGCGGGAACCTATAGGGGATATAAGGGGGTATTGTTAATAAAAAAATCATTTTTTTTCTATTTTCTCGGGAAAAAAATAGTTCAAATAAAAGATTTTTCTGGCAAAATTATCTTTAATTTGGTGTTTTTAAATTAATTTTATAGCAATAATTACTCGAAATACGGCCATATTTCGATGTGGGGTGGCGGATGATTTTTTTTTTCTAAAACAAGTGTTTTAAATAGACAAAATAAATTGAGCATCTAGGTGATGTTATATATTAATGAACAACAGCATTTCTAAAAGAAAATTAATTACTGAGCAATTTCAATATCAAAATGCCGACACTTTGTTAACAAAAATGTGAAAACGCATATTGAATCGACCATAACTTCTTTATTTTTTGTGATGTAGAAACAAACAAAAATCATTTTAAAGATTAATTAATTACCTTTAATTTTGTCTCCTAGAACTTTTGATGGAAATACCACAGTTTCTAAGATATTCAACATTTTAAACTAAATACTTCATCCTAAAAACGATGCCATCTATAAAATTAAATATCTCCGAAACAATAAACCCAACACAAATATATAAACAAAATAAATTTATTTCCAGTTTATAAGCTTCATTTTTGATGTTCAACATATTTTCTCTTAAACTAATATTTATTGAGATATTTGCAGAGAAACAAGTATGTTACGTTTTTTCTAAAATCCCTTTATAGTTTAAAATGCAGTTTTTTTCTAAAGCAAGCGCTGTAAGCCGATGAAAAAATTTGTGAGTTAACGAAAAACAGTATATGAGAATATATTTTTTTAGTTTCGTGAACTTTGGCGTATTTTGAACCTATAACCAAAATTTAAGGTCTACACAAAATTTTTTTCGAGTTAAAGTAAAGTTTTCCCGTACTGTGTAATACATTTTCTATCAATAACGAGTATTTGTAGGAATATTCTACACACAAATTTGTTTAAAAAATTTTACCTGCCGAACATCCTTCAATTAGCGTGCTTATATAATCTACCATATTCTTTCTTTTTCTCCTGTCATGTAAACTATTTCTTGGTAAATCATTAAAATGTTCAAAATAGCAGCGCAGAAAATATTCCATTTTACTCTTTGAAGTATGTTAATTTTTTCTTAATGACAGTATTCATTTATGTCACGTATTGTCACTAGAGTATAACATTTAGCTTCACACCAAAACAATAAACTATTGAGTTTAAAAAACTCTATATGAACCATGTAAATACATAATTAAATTAAATAGCATTTCATTAGCTTCCCAGTCCCTATTTATAACGAGGTAATCTTTATTGGAGATTTCATTTGACATTATTTTCTATATTATTTATGAAAATCTAGCTTTAGTTCTCTAGAAAATGGGAATGTATATACTTATACTTTATGAACGATTAGAAAAAAAACTGTAATATCTATAAAAAATAAAGTTTGTTGCATTTTTACGCATAAAAAATATAATACCTTGCAAAAAAATCATTTTTTTACAAATTTTACTTCCACATCCAGTGGAAGTAGGTATAATAACGACAAAAAATTTTTTTAAATTTTTTATTGTTCAAATAGGCTTAGAATGTCATGAAACGTCGAGATTTTAAATTTGAGCGAAAAAAAATGTCTGTGTGTCTGTAACTTTTTTGTGCGCACGTTTACTCTGGAACCGTTTAAGATATTGACTTTAAATTTGGTACACGTATGTACTTTAACGAACTGGAACTGGATTATATTTTCATCTTGTTCCGTCGAAAGGCTGGGGAGTAATCTGGGGTAAATCGGGAGTAAATAGGTAAAACAAGCAGATGAGAGTCCATAAAATTGGTATTTAGTATATACAAGAGAAGCTAAGGTCTAAAAAAAATTATTGGCATTAGCCACCCCCACCCCCACTCCATTATTAAAGGGGATGAAAAAAAATTGTGATTTAGTGTGTGTACAAGAACCAGAAACCCCAAAATATTTTTTTGACTTCATCAATAAACAAAAAATATAATTAATTCCCACTTTGTACTTTCTGTAATTGGTCTGTAACTTTTTTTTGATAAAGTAATACTTTTCGAGATACTTGACGAAAGCCGTTTGGAAATACCTTTTTTAAGCTAAAATCGCAATCTGGAAGTCGTTATAACTTAAAAACTATAATTTATGTGAAAAATTGCATAGAACCTTTTCGTCATAAAATTTGATTGTACTTCAGCTCCAATAAATATATATATTTTTTAAGTGTCACCCACTGAGAGGGGGTGGCATCTACCCCCTATAAATTAGCAAGCCTCCGCACAATAAAGAAACTTTTCTGTGAAGCATTTACTACTATACTGCCAAAAATGAACGAAATCCCTTCAATATGACATTATTCCGAAGTTTTGCATATTTTTTACCTCTAGGTACTGTACTATTATTAAAGTTCCATAAACAATTATTTCCACATACAAAATTTTTTCGTTGTAAGTGACTTGGATAGAAAATTTGGATCTGGAAGTAGTGATTCCTTGGGCAGCGATTTTTATATCTGTTTTACAAAGTTAGTGAAAACATAACAATCGTTTTTCCAGGTCAGTGTCTAGTCAGATGTAACAACTAGGAGCAGTAGTAACCAGTGGCGGAATTTCAAGAATTGCACCCCAATATTTGAAGGCAAGAAAGCGCACACACAGGGCAAGGTAGCTGCTCACGTCAACTCGGGGTAGGCTCGAAACAGATTTCAATTTGATTTTCTTTAATTAACTAGACATAGAACCACGCTTTCGCGGTGATATATTTTTATACAGGCACACAAAATAAAAAAAGTGGTCTTTTTCTGGTACTCCATTAGGTAACCCATATGTATTTTGATGTGCTGAACATGAATCTGTCTGTTTAGCTCCATTGGCCACCAATTTTTTTTTGTAAACCGCGAAAATAACCTAGAAAAACCCATAATTTAAGTTATTTTCGCGATTTACTAAAAATTGGTGTATAAAGGAGCTAAACGGATACCTGATTCGTATTCAGCTTGTCGAAATACATGGGGGTTATCCAATGGAGTTCCAGAAACAGATCGCTTTTCACTTTTTTTTTCATGTCTGTGTAATATATTTGCATATGCGATTTTTTAGAAAATGACTTAGGATCCGGTGATATTCATATATTACACATACACACACAAAAGGAAAGGTGTGTTTCTGGGACACCATTGGTCAACTCCTATGTATTTCGACATGCACCGCAGGATTAACTAATTTAAATTTTATATGCTTTTGAAATAGTTAATAAAACAAAAACTATTTTAATATTTAATGCTTACAGAAACACTTACGGCAATTGTTAAATATGACCGCTGTTTACACGCAAAGATTACACCTTGGCAGTTTTGAACGACAAGAAAATTTAAATTAGTTACAACTACAGTACATGGCATGAAGAAAACCAAATAATTGGTAATAAGTGAAAATGGTGTTAAAGATAGGATTCCCCTTATATTCAGCCAAGTACGACCATAAAACGAATTTATGGGGAACTAACCATACATATCTAAGGGGGTTGAGGGAATGGGCTGATCAAGCCAATCGAGGAAACGGACAACGTAATAGAAATATAAAAAACTCCGAGTTAAAGACATATTTGAACCTATATTTCCAATAGGTCTTCTCTGGCATGAGAGACAATTAGACGAATCGTAAAAGGAATGAGAGAAATAATGGTTTTGGTAAAAAATCCAACTTTTTCTGCTACAGCAATTACTGAGGCTCAAGAAGAATGGGTATCGAATAAGAGACGCAGATTTCCATCTAGTGAACACATGAATGTTTGATATTACCTAATTGCATTCATACTATTTATAAGCCTATCTTTTTCTAGACATCATATTTTTCTCATTTTATTGGGGATATAAGTACCTATACATTATTTAGGTATTAGGTAAGTGCGAGTTTTTTCTACTAATAAAAAAATTACCTAGTTTTTAAAATTTATATTGACGTTCTACTTCTGAACGTGCTAATATAATTACTAGTATTAGGTAAAAAACTTTTATTAACAAACATTTTTTTATCTTTTTATTATTTTTTTTTAACGTCGGCCTATTTCCGCTACCAAGGGCCTATCATCGACCAACCTGGAAATTTTGCCGAACATTTTCTCTTGAGAAGAGTAGAGATCTTTTACTTGCCTAACATTTAGTAAACAAGGGACCGCCTGCTTTACATCCCCTCCGAAGAATGGTATATTATACACCACGTAATCTTCTTACATAGCTTCCGCGTATACGCTGATATACAAGCCGCTAGAAGGTGGGACGAGATCGCCGTGTTTCACAAGATGGATTTCACCCATCCAAGTACTAACCGCGCTGAACGTGGAGTATTGAAATACAGTCACACTCAAGACGCCTCTGTGCTCGCCCCAACAAACATTTTAAAATACAAATTATTGTAGAACCTATCACATTACACCACATTAAATAAAAACTACTGAACAATGAACCCGGCTTGGATAAATGCGGATAAGTGCTAAATAACAATAAGATGAATGTAGATAGTAGGCAGCAGCACTAGGTCATCAAATAGCGACATACCTAGTTGCCGCGGCTAGGTAATAAGAAGAACGTTGCTTAGTGACCCATAACGCGCGCCAACAGCTAAAAAATATTTTTAATGTAACGCCTCAAAGTGCGAGTATAATTAAACATTCATGTATTTAAGAGGCAAATTAAGTCATTTTATAATATAAATTCTAGAGTAGATACAAAATCGAAGGTAGTCATTTGCTGTAATTATACACCCGATTCGGTGATCTACCGATCTCCTTGATTTAGATTTAAAAACCCCTGCCGAAGGAATCACTACTTCCACATCTAGATTTCCTATTCAAGTTTCTTACATCGAAAAAATGTTGATACTGTATTTGCACTCTCGATGTGGAAATAATTGTTCATGAAACTTTAATAATATAATATTTGAAATCGTCTACCCTAAAAATCCATGTGACGATATGCCACATGGTAGTGAGGGTGGTAGAGGGAGGGGCTAATGCCAAAAAACTTTTGAGATCCTTGGGTCTCTTATACATACTAAGAGCGAGTTGTACCAACTAAGTTCAAACCATGTTCAGCTTGATCGAAGATTCAAATCCATGGTTACGATTATTGTAACAATCGTAACCTTGGCTTTTGATCTTGGATCAAGGTGAACTTGGCTTGCACTTAGTTGGTACTACTCGCCCTGAGTTACAATTTTATTTTCTATCGCTTTAAATGGAATGGGAGTGGCAATAGGGGCGCTAGAGGGGGTGGCTAATGCCAAAAAAGTTTTGAGGCCCTTGGCTCTTGTGCAGTTGTACACACAGTAAATCACAATTTTATTTTTACTTCTTTTAATAATGGGGTGGGTATGGTAGAGAAGGTGGCTATTCGCAAAAAAAAATTTTGGGATCTTTGGTTCTTGTATACACACTAAATGCCAATTTAACTTTTTCCCCCTTCAATAATAGGGTGGGGTTGGCAAAGGGGGTGGCTGATGCCAAAAAAATGTTTTGAGGGCTTTGATTCTTGTATACACACTAAATCAAAATAATTTTTTTTTCTCATTTAATAAAAATGTGTGGGTGGTATTGGAGGTGGTAATGGGGTCAGGTGAGTGGGGGTGGCTGATGTCACCTTGAGACCTTGGCTTCTCGTCCATGCTCTAAATTCCACTTTTATGGACTCCTACTTGCCTCTTTTACCTATTTATCTTTTACCCCCATTTACACCCCGAACCTTAGAGAAATATTTTCGTATTCGTAGATTTAAATCTACTGATTTTGCAAACAAGTGAAATAGTTGAGCAAAAATTCATAACACTACACTTGTATAGTTCTACTTACACAAATTGACCGTTTTTCGCAATATATGTGCTAAGAAAAAAAGTTATGCTCAAAAACAATAAATATATCCTCACCGGGCCTCCCTATCTCTTAGATATGGACTGGACACCATAAGAGATTATACTGTCATTTAGATAGAAGAAGTGAATTTATTAAATATAATATTTCAATTAATTATCAATACAACAGTAAAATTCGTTTAAAGATTTGAAATTTTAATGTACATATTTGCCTAACTTACAAAAAAATCAGTAAATTCGAGAAATATTGCGAAATATTCAGAACACAATTACAAAATATGTTAATAAAAAATGAATAAGTATTGTACATAATTTTCACGAGGTGTGAGATGAATTTATGCATGTAGTTTATGTGATATGTGAATTTGCATATTAATGTGACTACATTAATAATAACTACAATTAATAATAATAGTTTAGGCCAACATTTTCCATCAGTTTAAAAAACTCTTAAAAGCATGGGATTTGGTATATATGTAGTATGTGCCCACTCAACTAACATGCTAAAATTTCCCAAAGATCAAAGTTGTACTAAGGCCTAAATCTTCCAAAATGGCTGCCAAAATTGGGCTTTTGCAATATTTTCAACAAATAACGTAGTGTATCAAAAATAGTTTCCTTTTTTTTTTATTTGTTTATCCCTAAAGTCACAAATGGCGTCAATCGTTCACCATGAAACTGTCTAATTTTTTATTTTCGCCGTCATTTTTTCATAAAATTTGGTACTAAGCCAAAAATGTGTGCCAATGCTATAAGCGACCCTCTTTATCTAACCATATATCATAAATGAACGTAAAAATCAAGCCCAGAAAATTGAAACATTCTTTTGAAGGAAAAATACATTTAATATTCACCAGATATTACACAAGTTAATTATCTGTTTTTGTCACAAGGAAGTTCAATGGCTTCTTCGGAATTCATATATGATATTCGTTGTTATTGTCTACGCGTGGCAGAGCATTTCAATCCAAATCTCCTACATTCATATCTATTGGTACAGCTGGATTTGCAAGTGCACAAGATGGGTTTCAACAACTCTGACGGAGTAGGGTTTTTGGTCATACATACGGGTTTCAAGGTGTCTCCCTTTTGTCTCCATCCCCCGGTCGGAAGGGTTCATCTTGTTTCTTGTCCAATGCTGAGCTGATACATCACTAGCTGGAGGCAAAGAAGCGAGGTTAAAGGATTTGTCGACTGGCTGTTCGGGAAACAGGATGAAATCTGTAGTATTGTAAATCATCTTTTTGATCGCCCACGTAAGCGAAGCAGAAATTCTTCTCCTGTAGCAGCTACTTCTTCTTTGGTTAGCCCCATAGCATTTAGTTTACCTTCCCAAGCATAACAGATGTTGTGTCACAGCTTTTCAATAAATCTAATGTTTCATTTGGTTTATTCAACACTCAGATTTAAAATCATAACAACACGCTTAAGTGCACATAATTTTCCCATACGTCGGATTTTTAAAATTGTATTGCTTGTTGCTTGTCTTTCAATATTAAAAACCGCTGCCTAAGGAATCACTACTTCAACATCCAGACTTCCTATCCAAGTCTCTTACAACGAAAATACTATATTTGCACTCCACTGAATATGGAAGTAATCCGCAGAAAATAGCATGACAAAGATATAAAAAATCATTGTGTGCCGTGGACTACGCAATAGAAGTAAAGCTTCTTCAAGCATTCTCCTCGAGGGAACCTG